>JAQIXA010003997.1:0-12454 GCA_034699045.1 Nanhermannia cf. coronata Gr-Ori-00579 | reverse complement strand
GCTATTTTAGTCGTTGTTGTAGTGGTACTTGGGGTAGGCGAGATAGAGTTTTCCTTTGCTTGGACTGGTGATGTAGTACGGGGATTATTATTATTCTTTTTAGTATTTGCTAATGCTGTGATGTGATGATCATTTTTTTGTCGTTTAACAATTTCTCGGTTTGAACCTCCAGCCGTGGTTCTTTCACTCATAGGGCGGACATTAGGACTAGCAAAGCTATCGTCATCAAGACTGACTGATTTCACTAAAAGTTCTTTTTCGTTACTTTTTGAACGATGGTCCCTATGAGAGTTATCCTTTCTCCCAACACGTTTAGTCTACAAATTATAAACATTTTTTTTTAGATAAATTTACAATTAGGCTTCATAACATTATAGAATAGAATATACTGTCATGTTAGATTGCGATTACTATTATTGATTTTATATTACCTCTCCAGATCCACCATCGATATATTCAATAATAGAGTCAATGTCGTCCTTTCCTCGAAATCCGGGAATCTCAGTTACATCTATGTCTGTTGTGCGTTTCTAAATTAAAAACAATAAAAAAATGTGTTATTTTTTGTTCAAATTTCAATTGATTCAAGTTCAGTAATAGTAGGTACTAGGTACATAATATACAAAGTTGATATAAAAAAATATATTGTCTAGTTATACAATATACATTGATTTTGAATTTAACAATTTTAAGATTTATTACAATTTATTTTTGAACTTACTTCTTTGGCATTTTTTGCAGATTTTTTTTGAGATCTTTTTTCTCCTGACGATCCCAAATTTTGATATAACGAGGTACTTTTATGGCCCGATATATCCTAATCAAAACATCAATCATCAAAAATAAAGTTAGAATAACTAATAATTTCAAAGTTCATTCTACCTTATCCATCTGAATTTAAAAAAGTAAAGTTTCATTCTTTTTTTTCGTAATTAAATAAAATCAAATTGTTAAAACTTGTCCTTTGTTTTATCAACAATTAACTATGAACACTAAAAAAATGTTTAAATAGTAATTAGGTAGGTAACTTACTTATTAGTTTTGTGCATAGTCATAGTCATTGTTATTGTCTTATTGATATAAATATTTCAAAAAATATAAAAGTAAACTGATTGATTAGTTTTAGTTACTGAATTTATGAATACAGATCAGCCACACGTACACATACTGCATTCACTACTCACTATATGAAATAAATTATAGTGATAGTTACTACCTAACCTAGCTACTATCTAAAAATGAATAAAATGATGAATGAGTATAATATGTATATCTCTTGTAAGTCGGCTTCCGGTAAAAAAGATAACAAGAACAAAACTAAATGCATGATTAATTCCGCCTTATCCTACCTAGCTAATATGATTCATATTAACAATAATGAATAATTAATTTAATTCTTTTATCATTATCCTTTATCAATTCAAATATCATGTTTCCTAACTTATGCCTAAGGACTAGGTAGAACTTTGATATTATTTATTTCTAGTCAAAATAAGTAAAAATAAAACTTACTGCTTCTGTAGGGCTGCTTGATGAAGGGTCAGAAGAGTCCTTGGTATTATTATAAAGTCCTCCAGTGGATGTCGAAGCTTGAGAATCCGAGTCGATTCCTTTCATGCCTCTAAACTTATTTGTATCGTATTCAGTCCTAGACTCTCTGAAACAATTAGAAAAAATATTTAGTGAAATTAGGTATACATAGCTATACATGCACTGACTGTCTAACAACGATTACAAGACAATTTAAATATTAAACTTGAATCACTAGCAATAGGTATATGAAAATATTAATTTTAATGTAAAATTCATTTCTAAGTATTCAACAATTGAGTAGAATATAAGTTCAATTTAAAGTATTGTCTTTATAATGAAATCTCAATTATAGAATATTACTCTCATATTAGGTACTTATTACAGCAAAAGACAATGGCAATGACATGTTTTTTTGTATGAAGTGATTGCTAATTTATATAATACATTACATTACAAAGAATTGAAAATCACTTTAAAAGTTAGACAAATATTTATAATTTTATAAATACAGAATAATATTAACTGACTCACATGTTTCCATTAAGGGTTCGATAAAAATCCGAGTTTGTCGTATCCAATTGTTTGGAATTGGAATGATGTGATGATTCCTGAGAGTTTGAGTCCATACTATGACCGACTCTTAGACCTATAATAAAATAAAATAAAATAAAATAAAATAAAATAAGCAATATACAATTCTGTAGGTATAGGTGCAAGTAAATATAAAAAATATATAAAATCACAATTTTATTATAGCAAAATGGTTAGTTTTAGTTTAGTTAGAAATTAAATTATTATAAGAAGTATAAAGGCCGTAATAATATATCTTATATCTAAAATGCTATCTAAATTCTAAATGGTAATGGGAGCAAGGTAATACTAGAACAATTGCACTATGATGATGTAGCCAAAGACAAAGAGATACCCAAATAAAATATTTTATAGTGTTATTATAAAAATTAATTTAATAAGCTCGCAATGAGTTAAAAATGAGTTAAATTTTCATTTTTTTTAAAATAAAAAAGCTTCTTATAAATAAAACGATTCTAATAAATAAGTGTAATAGCAATGCCATTGAGTCATTAAAAATTGCCCTTGCATTTATTCCTTAATTTAAATGCGATAAATCAATGAGGCATTTAAGGAATTACCTCTTTTAAAAATTATCTCTGTATCCTTGTAATCATCACGGCAATTGAAGAAATATTTTGGGGGAACTTTATTTAGAGCTAGGGAATTACCACCATCAGTATTATTGAATTTAATAGTGCCTGATGATCCACTTGCATTACTCCGAATGTCCATATTTTGATTCTTATGTTTTAAGCTGACAGTGTTGTTGTAAAGAATTTGATCACGAGGTCTAGATGATGATAATGAGCCAGCACCAAGTCCACCACTACCTCCAACACTTCCCATGGTACTTAAATTAATTTCCTCAGGTGAATAGTCTGAAGAGTATTTTAGTGGTTTATTAGTCTTTTTTTTGTTTTCGATCTGATTTAATGGTTGTAGTGATGAATTACTATATTTGGCATAGTCCTGTTCGGATGAAAATGGAGCCTCGGGTTTCAGTACTTTGATTTGTCCCTTGAGTTGCTACAATAAAGAAGTAGAACAAAATTAGTATCATAATAATTACAAATTTATTTATTGTACACATAGGTCTAATTATCTATTTTATGATTAGAAAACGAAAAGTGGATATTAAAAAAGCCTAATAAGTCTAATAAACTCAAGATAAATTATAAGAAGCCAGCATAGAATAAAATCAAAAATAAAATTGACATTATTATTAACTCTTCTACAACCTCAATCAGCTTTTCAGTTGATGTCTCAATGTCGTCTTTATTAATCACCCCTTTGAGAAGATTTTCAAAATCGTCGATTGGCATCAATTTCAATTTGTTCTCAATGGTCTGACTCATTTTATTGTTCATACACAACCAGAGGACAAACACGGCTGACCACGAGGACAACAGAACAGAGTAGAACAATGGTTCTAAAGTATTATATTTAGTTTATATTTAGTTGGTGATTGAAACAACTCGAGAGAAATAAAGACAATTTAATTTTTTACCATTACTTTAAAATATTATACTCTACAGTCCTTAAGATATAAATAATGTTGCATATAATAGATATTGGTATCGATATCGACTCGCGATTTAAATTATAGGTACCTAATAATGTAGTAGTCGCAGTTCAACCTGTTTTATCTACATAATTATTTCCAAGTCTCTTTACATATGAATTTGAAGGTGTACGTACTCTTATAATTTATAAAGTATCCATGATCATCAAGATCAAGATCAAAAATAAAATCACGACATCATCACCACTTTGTATAAATATAATTGTATACTAACTATAATATTATTGTATGTTAAAAATGTTTGAATAATTATTATTGCTTACTATGTATATAAATTATAAATTCTTTAATCTCCTCAACCTCTCAATTCTTTCCTATTTAAAACCTAGTTTGTTTTCGCTTATTTTTTTGTTAGATCTTCAGTCTCTATTATAATAATATTTTGTTCATCAAATCCGGTGAGTTTAGGGTGGGGAACTCCACAAATTATTGAAGAGGATCTATTTTATAAACCAAGTTGGAATTATAATTGTAGTTAAAACACACTTGATGGTAATTCAATTTGCAATTAAAGTAAAGTTACGTAATAAAGTGATTTCCGGTATTAAAAAAAGATTTTTACAAAAATAGTTTAGGTATGTATGTATAAAAAATGTTTATCTTTCAAGTGATTGAGTCAAGTAAAACAGATTTTGGAAATAATCATATTTAAAGGAGTTAAAGTCACAGACTAATTATATGAAATCACTCGAGTCCTAAACATTATTCAAAATAAAATAAAATAAAAAACCAACTTATTTTATTTTATCTAGGTATATTGCTTAATAACACAGAATATGTAAGAACCAAATATGTAATGATCAATTTAACAAAAACAGGATAGAAGAAACAGCGTTTTCAGGTGTTTAAGTCTGGCATAAAATTAGCTTAATTGCATATTAAAAACTAGTGTCCACTTTTGTCACTTTTCACAAAATATTATCTCTGCTACACGAATTGTTATAGTCCAGAGAAAATAATTAGGTATTTTATAATTAATAAAAGTCCCTACAAGAACAAGAACAAGTGAGGACGATTGGTGATGATGATTTTTAGTTTTTTAGACGAGATATGGGAGGACCGTGGTAAATTCACATAGTATTTATTCGGGTGGTGGTGTTTTAAGGATATTTCTAGAGTAATCACTACAGAGAGTAGTGAGATAGTAATAGGATATTTCTCTATAATATTACCATGAACCATACATATTCTTGTGCACATAAGTATAAAGGATAAAAGCGAAGACTAATATTATCTAGATATATATACCAAATACCTACCTATATAAATATAAAGTTGTAAAATATACACCACCCATTATCTAGTACGTATACGTATATAAGCACTAGTAGTAGTAGTGCATAGTAAGGAAAATGAAATAGAAAAAAATCACCTGGTACTGGCACATAGAACTGCATGTGGATGTCGTGGTATTTGCTATTCTCGAATATAATACTTCTTGTGCTTGTTCTGACAATGGGTAGTATGTGTATGGAAATGGAGTACTTTCGGTTCCAGGAGGCTCAGGTTCATCCGAGGATTTAATTGTCTCTTCCTCTTTTTCATAATCATAACACAAATAGCCCAATAAAGTCTGATTTCTCTTATATTCTGCCAACTTTTCATATAAAGCAGATGTGGCTCTTTCCATTTTAGTCATTTTTTTTTTAACTGCTTCTTGAGACTGCTGCTCATCCGTAATCTTTTTGATCTCTTTCGCGATCTCTTTCTTATTGGCGATTCTTCTTATTCTCCCCGCTCTGCTGTTTCTTCCCATTATGCTTTTAATGTGACTAAAAAACATAAGAAAAGCATATTTAATTAAAATACATATTAAAAAGGAAAGATAGGTAAATATGCTTATTCATTATTAGTATTAGTCACAAAAGATGTACTTACCTGATAAATGCGAAGCTTGAACTTTGACGAACGTCAATACCTTAGCTTCTAAAACCTTCCTGAACTCTCAATCCTCAATCTCACCTGGCATAAAAGAATTAAATTCATTAACTAAACAAGACTTTACTATTATAGTTATTTTATTTTATTATTATTAAGATTAGGATTATTTACATTAATTCACTAGGCATTCGATGATCTATCTATGGTAGTAGTACTTTGTAGATAGTAGTCTACTCAATATAGATAATTAAGTATGTATATACTTAGGCATATTATTATGTATTTGTAGCATTACACTGTAGTAGGAAAGGAATACAATACAACATTCTATACACATAAGATTTTAATTTAAGTGTTTAATGTTACAGAATGCAAATGCAATGTATGAGCTTGGAAATTCGAAAACGTTTTTTAACAGTGTATTGATGCTTGCATCAATAAAAAGCAAAAGTTTTTTTCAAATAACTTTTGCTTTTTATTCATCTGCCATTTATATCTCTCTATCTATCTTCTGTATTTAAACCCCAAACTCCAAACATAATATAGGTAGGTAATTAATTTTTAATCTAAAAAAATAAGTACAAACATGAATACAAATATGAGTATGAATATGATACAGAAAATTTTCTCGAAAATTATGGTACTTTTCATAGGATTAGTAGAGTTTAGGTTTAATTTAATTTAATTTAAGGTACCTCTACCTATTTTATTAATTTGCTATTTTCTAGTAATAAGAATTAGAATACAGTAACTGATCAGTATAAAGTATAAACTTATTCTATTCAATAATAGTGATGTGATGCCGCAGCAGCAGGATAAAAGCCCGTATAGGTAATTCATTTAATTTAAACGTTAGTTCATCATGACAAATGATATATGATAATATTATGATCTTTGTGAAGTATGATGATAACCTTAAGTCAACCTTAAGGCCTAATAGAACAAGTTGTTCTATTAAGGATTTATGTAAATAGTTGTTCTGAACAACTATTTACATAAATCCTTCTAAATTAGTCATGACATTGCTTTGCTAATAAATGCTATAATTTATAAATAACTGATGGAAATTAAGGGCTAGGACAGGACAGATTATCTAGGCTCGATATGCAGTTACCTAAATAACTTATCCTTAGTTAAATATATCTTTTAAAATTACATCATTCACTAATTCTAAAGATAAGTACTGTAGGGGTAGCTGTGAGGCCCGATTTCCAATGTCCAAGACGTTAATCGAAAACTACTGAACTTACAAGTTACGAGCCAAATAATATATCCAGTCATAACACCCCCTACGCTTTATATTTTTTCCACTACATGCACTAAGGATAAGTACCATACCATTCATCTAGATTAGAATCATCTTAAATCTGTTCTTCTAATCTACCTTCTAGCTCATCCTTCTTCTTTACATGAAATGAAGTATGAAGTGAAAAGTGAAATGCGACTATATAAGAATGAAAATGAATACTGCTAACATGTTAAAGTAAATAGATAATATCCTACCCTACATGTTAAAATAATTTTGGTAGTATTAATGACCTAATTCCTAATCCTAATCTAAAATCAAACCTACCTCAGCAAGGTAAAATCGAAATGCTTTCTATTACAAATTGATTACTAATTAAAGCTAGATATGCAGTTAAATATAGCTTACTTTTAATTCTGCTAAATTGCTAGTATAATAATGGTGATTGATTTTGATCTTTTGCGAAACTGAAATTGTACCTGTAATCTCCTTGTCCAAAGTCCTAATCGGATAATATGGGGTGAAGGTCGAGTCGTCTTTCTTTTAATCGGGCGAGGTCAAGTCAGTTTTAACAGTCGAGTCAGTCGAGCTAGTCTAACAAAAAAAATAATTGTAAAGTAAAGCAAAGTTCCTATATAAAGGAAACACGTGCCGTGCGTGATAAAACTCGACTCTCAGTCCGTCCGCATTCGAATTCGAAACACAGGGAAGGGACATTTTAATGAGACTTTAACCTATATGAACCAATCCCAAGTCCAATTTGGACTGTCCAAAAGGGACATTTTATTGGTATCTTTAACCTTAAAGAGAAGTTATCTTAATAATAGAGAACATAATCTTCATTATGTAGTTTGACTTCTTTATAAAGAAAAAGGACCCTTCCCTTACCTTACAAACACCACTTACAGAACAAAACAATCTTCCTTCTCTATTTTAATTACAATTTCTCTTGAAATAGATGAAATTGTAATTAAAATTGTAATTGCATTTATAATCGTATTGTAAATTGAAATTAAATTAAACGTAATCTATGCACCTTACCGCTTACCTTGAATTTTGTATAAAAGTTGATGTCGATGAAAAATCTTCTAAAATTGTAAATATGTTGTACTATTCATTTAATTAAGCTTTGAAAGACCAGGCTTTGACCTTGACCTTAATCTTACAATTAGAAGTAAAGGTATTAGCAGTATCTGCAAAAACTGAGGCCTAAATTAGGCTTATCAAAGCTGAATTACACGAATTAGAATAGAATGAGATCGATTCTGTTCTGGGAATGCGGGATGCTATTTTTTCACAAAAAAAATGAAATGCTTTTGAGTAACGAGATTCGAATAAATGTGGTCGATGTCGCGTCGCTTCGCTTGGTTTTAGAATACAAATTCAAATTGCCAAATAACCAAAAAAAAACGATAGGATTTAGTTTAGGATAGCATTTTAATTTTTTATAATTTATAATTTTTACACTTAATTGAGGTCAGGGTTAACCATTTAAGGGTCAACCATTATTTTATTTAAAAAATAACATTTAGTTGATTTCAATTAGTTTAATAGGGTGTAATTCTGGATGTACTTTAGTATTTTATTTACACAACACAACACTAACCACAGTAAAAAATAAATCATCAATTTTTACAAAAATGGTCAAATCAAAGGATTATCAAATTAAAGATTATTTGGAAATTTATTTTCAGCTATGAAAACCCCGATTTCATCCTCAGTTAGTGTAGATGTAGCATTATAAATAATATATACATGCATGATGCATGTTAAATTTAGGCCAAAATTGGGTTTTCCAGACGGTCCAAAAAATCTTAAATTCTAGGATCTTTTGTGATTGTAATTTTGTGATCTTATTTTGTAAAAGAATAATATTATGATTTTATGAAAGTTTTAGCTTAATTAAAATTAAAATTTTAGCTTTTTTTAGTAGTAAAAGTAGGGTACTTGCTAAGGCTAAGCTTAAAAGAAATGTAATTGAATCTGATCTGATTATTTCAATATAAACTATAATCCCTACCTACCTAGACCTAAAATTTGGACTTGGACTACTTATAAATAAAATAATGTGTCAAGTTTAAAAAAGTTAGTTAAAAATCAAATATTTCAATTTGTATTTCTTATTAAAGAATAACTTTTTAAATTATATATAATTTATCAGTGTTAACATTTTATGTAGGTATGTAAAAAACTTGAGTGCCTACTTATTAATAAGCTTAATTTCTTTTCATTTTTACAAAATAAGTAAAGTCAATCTAGATTCCTAAAGCTATCAGTTAATAATCAGTTAAATTAAACTAAAATATTATTATGTGTACATAAACATAAATAATGAAACACGAGACGTATTAAATAGTAATATTTGTAGATTTTAAAAATTATTTCAATTTAAATATTAAGAAAAGTGATCATTAATCGTCATGCTTTCGTGATTTTTTACGATAATAATCTCTATCTCTGTCTCTTTCATTTTCTCTGGAACTTGAAGAATAGTGATGTTTTGAATGAGATTTTGATGAAGAATGATGGTCTCGATCTTCTCGGCTTCTGTCTCTCTCTCGATCCCGGTCTCGACTGGTATTAATTTTTTCATTGTGATTATATTGCTGCTGTTGATGATTCTGGCTGTCATTATTATTCTCTTTTCTTTTGTCCTTTTCTCGTTGAGCTTTTAATAATTCTCGTTCTTTCTCTTTTCGCTCATTTGGAGGCAATTCTAAAGGTACAGGTTGACCCGAAGAACTCAATCTTTCAGCACCTAAACCTAATCCTCTTGCCCTTGGTTGTGGCTCCATTAATTCCACGTATGATTTATTTGTTAATCCAATGCCTTCTTCTTTTTTCCAACCCATTCCTCGTAACATTGCCATGCCGAATTCTTCAATTGGTATACGTTCATAGTCGTCCAATGTTGACTAAAAAATAAAGAGATTTTTTATTAGACTAGATAGGTTAAGTTTCTTAGTTGATTTAAAATTATATATAATAGGATGATAAATTGATATTGGTCTATTTATTCCTATTCCTTTAAATTAGCCTAAAATACTAATACCTAAATAATATTGAACTCATTATAGGTATGCATTTTATATTACATTGCATGTAAAATAGAGTAAAAATCTAAGTTTTCATAGCTGAATTGAATTAAATGAAAATACCTTACTTAACAACTTTTAACTTAAATATAGCCTGTAACTAGCATGTAGCTAAAATGATTTTACATCTGCGCTGCAGTCTATTACCTACATTTACATTACCTGATTTATTACTTGTTGTATTTCTGGACTATATTTTATAATATTAATAATCTAGTAATGAAAAAGCTTAAAAGCAGTAAAATAATTTAATTACCGAATCTGGTCTGAGGGAAACATCCATTTTATCTTCTTCTTCGAACCCATCTGGAACTTTATTTTGAAATAATAATGGAATAGCATTGATGTCTTTCCTTTCACCATCATTTAAAGATTCACCGACTGAGTCTAAAAAAATAAAAATAATCAACATAGTTTTAGTTTTAGAACACATATCCACATACATTCGAATTTAACTCAATTAATTCAGCCCTAAAAACCAAATTTGGGCCTCATATTTACAATTTATTTACTATTTGATATTGCCAATATCATATTGGATTGGAATATAGATAGGATAATCGAGGTCTCAAATATTTCTCAATTCTTTATTAGAATTAAATGAATTAGGTAAATGGATCGACTAAAAAATTCTTAAATAAAAAATTGACAGTGTGTTAAATGAAATGCAATAATTATATTCTAAACTTACCAAGTAATTCTTTAACAGCTTGTTTAGTGAGTTCATCAGCAGCAGAAGCTTCATCAATTTTTCTCTTTTTCGGCTCAATTTCAGCAACATTAGCATTCGAATTTTTATAACTTGCTGAAGAATCACGATCACCCACTTTACGCTTTTGATTCAGGTCATATTCATTCCTCCAATTATTCTTAGCAATTAGAGGAATCACCAACTCCTTCTTTTTACCAGATGAGCCATCATTATTACCGGATCTAAAGACACCATAAAAGTACAAAAATAAAAGATTAGAAACTATGATGATGAATGATGGTGGTGGTGGTGGTGGCTTATAAATTATAAATCTTACCCTTTAATTTGATTCCCCTCAACAGCATGAACATAATCAAGTTCTTCTTGGTGATCCTTGGTCGAATCATCCCGAAGGATCGAGTCCTTCACCACCTTAGATGCTGGAGCTTTTTTTGAGAAACTGAACGAGAAACTCATCATCAAGTTCTATAATTTACTTAACTAGGCTTTTAATTAAAATAACTTTTTATACAATAATATACTGCCTAGTCTAGTCTAGTCTGCCTGTGACCTGAATACTCTACAGATTTAAAACTTGATAGAAAGCCTATCTAAATCGTAAAGTACAATTACAGTCACTCTAGTTAATTCTACAATTAAGTATATTATATTATAAGTATTTAATACCTACAAGCGATTACAATTAAAAATTAAAAATTAAAAAGTTAAATTTTTTTAGATTTATTAGTTTTTGGTTTGGGACTTGGGACTTGGGAAATAGAAAAGAAAAGCGTTTAGAAAATCTTTCAAATATGAGCAGCATAAAATGTAATATTTAGGCCTAGCTATACTTTCCTATTCTCGAAAATCTAGGAAAATCTATAGTTTTAATGGGGCATCTTTATCCGACAATTGATTTGATTTTCAAATCTCGGATTTCATAATTCATAATTCATATCAAATAATTTGATATGAAATCCGAGATTTCGTAATGTACTCTTACCCTCCCTATATGTAATCAAATGTAAGAAAAACTAGGATTTGAAATGGATATGTAAGATTCATTTGATTAACATAAAAATATTACCTAATCAGTAATCAGTGATTTGTAATATTTAGGCCTATTCTTTCCTATAGCTATTCTCGAAAATCTTATTAGTTTTCAAAATCAATAAATGGTTAGATTTGAGATTTCGTAATTACCTTATGGAATCAAATGTAAGAAAAACTTAAAATTGAAAAATCTCCCTGGGAGATTTGAGGTAACAAGTTTGGAATAATTTCTCCCATTAATCTTGTCTTTTAAGTGTCAATAATTTCGGTGTATTGTCTTTTTCGGTCATCATCTTGTTCAGGAGGAGTCCCTGGTCAAGTTTTTCGAAATTCCCATCATACTACTCTTCAGTCTAAATCAATATTACCATTTCTAATTTACGGTCTACTGCCTATTTTCTTGTAGGCCTTCATCGAATTTCTTCTAATTTTTCCTTCTGAATTTTCTATGGACACCTCTTTCTGCTGTAACAAAAGAAGCAAAGACAGGTATACAAATTTGAAATGTCCATCATGTGAGCTTTGGTATCATTCCACGTGTGTTGGAGTAAGTAGAAGAGAAGCCACACCTTCACTCAGAAAGAAATGGAAATGTCCTTCGTGCAAGTCAGAAGAAAAAATAAAATCAAGACCGAATGCTTCAAGTTTAGACTACATCGTAACTCCAATTATCACCTCAGATCCAATTGACCACAATGATGGTCTAAGTAATACCATGATCCTTTTTAAGAAACTTCAAAGCCTAAAATCAAATGCCAAATTAATCAGCAGAATTCCTAAAGCTTCCAGAATCTGTGTAG
>JAQIXA010003996.1:0-12456 GCA_034699045.1 Nanhermannia cf. coronata Gr-Ori-00579 | reverse complement strand
TGAGATATTTTGCATATTTTTAAGTAGTATACTTTTCCTTCACGGACCGTCGGGGAACTGAACTATTCAACCTTAATAAAGATTTTTGAGATTTTTTAATTTTTTCAGAATTGAGCGTGTTGAAGCATTTTCCATGGATCGAAGGTGATATTTTGATCAAAGTAATATCAGTGAATATAATATGATACCTGAAGGAAAATATGAATTGATCCAGTATATCGTTGAACAAGGTTATAAAGTTTATTCTGAAGTTTACCATGATGTTATTTTTGTTTATGAATCAATCGAGCCTCTAATAAAAGAGCCCTATATTTAAAATACTTTATTGTAATTTTTGTTCTTTATATAAATAAAGATACTTTTAATAAATTTTGAAATCGAGAATCAAAAAAATCAAAAAATCTTGATACTAACTTTACTTGTTTTACAGATAGGATACTTTAACCTTAACTTTACAAATCATAAATGAATTTTAAAATCTTAAAGTATTCATACACGTACTTATAATAAAATTTCCCTAATTCCCATCCAAAATATACCAATGATAAAGCTATACAAAATCCCCATAAAATAAAAACAGACAAAATATTCGAGACTAATTTTTGTGGTTTAAAAGGCTTTGAAAAAATATCCTCAGAAATATTAAAAGTCCCCTTGAAATACTTCCAATTGTCCTCATAACTCGTCATAAGACTTTGCCACTTGGCCACGTGGCCAAATTGTCCAGCCCATTGAAAAAGTGACTTGTAATACTCGCCTGGGAAATTAAATAAGCAGATACCTTCCCAAGTTTGAAAAAAAGGATCCCTACCAATTTCTACCCTTACAAGAGCAAACCTTTCTTTGAAATTTTTCTCCAAAATTTTGATAGTCTCTTCTGAACCAATCAAGGCCGTTCTTTCGCATTTCAAAAATTCCCGGTTATCTTCAACTTGATCATACTCTGTCTCAACTATACGTAACTGTAACAATGTGCTTCTTATTTGGTTCAATTCGGTCAATTTAGAATGATATACAAAGCATTCCTTAAAATCACATTCACTGTACCTTAATTCCAAAATTTGCGATTTGACATTATTTAAATTCCATTGACAATTTCTTTTACAGTCTTCAATCGAAGTATAATTGAAAATTTTACCGTTATCTACACCTTCATATTCTGTAAAGAAAGTCTTCAAATTGCTTAATAATCCCGTAAAGATGGTGATTTGACCATTGTCATAAGAACTCTCATAGTTTAAATATCCGTACTGTACTAATTGCCCAATTGTCAAAGGATATTCATTTTGATATGGGGCTATTAACCCAGAGGTTACAATTCCTCTATATCCATTACAAAGTACTATACCAGCACCTAGGAGCCAACCTAGAATTGCACAAATTGACCAAAATTTGCGATTTTTGCCTAAAACTTGAGGTAAATCACCCCCTTGTTCAATTAGAATTGTCGAAATAGCCATAATTTCCAAAATCCCGGATTTCAAATAGAATAAAAAAATTAGCAATAAACACTGGGATATAATTAGAACCCATGAAATACCATCAAATGGCTGGATAAATGAGTGGAAATTGAGTCCATATTCCTGGATAGGTGAACAGGTGATGAAATTTTTAGATTTTGTCTCAATTGGAATGAAATCTGATGTATGAGATAGTATGGCATTTGTTGTTAAGAAATAACGTTTATATTTGGTAATTTTTTGAGATTTGTATATTACAACAGAGTGTTCAAATTCAGAATGAAAAGTTGAGTTTTTCTTAGCTAAATAATCCATAATTGATAAGAATAAATGAGGGAAATATGAATAATAACTAAATTCAATTGAACCGATTTTGATAATTTTATTTTGACCAACTATAATTAAAGGCATAGACTGATCTTGAAAAAGTTCATTTGGATCAATTTTAAAAACCATTTGAGAAATATAGGAATTTACTTGTGATATTTCATTTCTGCAATTTTGGCGAGATTTTATACATGTCAAATCTATAGTAAGTATGCTTTGATATCTGCAGGTTGTACAGAGTGCCTTAATCTGGTATATCTGAGCTGAAATAAAATGGTTTTTGATATTTATTGTATCGTAACATAGGAAATTTATGAATGAAATTTCACGATATAAATCGAATTTTTCAAACGTTTCACTTTTTAAACATTCATTGGACAAAATGTAAACTTGATTTTTTCTATAAAGGTTCATATATGGGTCGAATAGAGCTGAAATTATTTGAGTATTATCCTGGACATTATGACCAAACCAGAGGAATCTTGAACATTTTGTCAAATATTTGTAATTAAATTGCCTTAAAAGGGTCCCATCTTCTAGTTTATTGTAAAATTTGTAGTCAAATAAAGTATATGGGGTTGATGATATACTACTGGGGAAATTAAAATCAGAATACAATTCATAATCGTAAAATATGTTAATTGTACAATTTTCAATGATTTCTGATAAAATTTCAATGTTTTTTATATTCAAAATATTAAGTGCTGAAATAGATACCAAAATCTTTGAATAGGATAAGAAAATGATTAAATATTTTGCTAACATTTTAAATTATCTGAATGATCAGGATATTTCTACATTTATAAATTCTTTAGAAAATAAATACCTTAATACAACTTATACCTACATATTAATAAAAATTAAGAAATATATTACCTATATTAAATTGTATTTTCAAGTGTTTTCGAAGTACATTTTTATCATTTTATGAGGTTAGGCATTAGAATATTGATTTTTAGCATTTTGAATTCCTAATGTAGGACAATGTAGGTACATATCTATGCTATATGATGTATTTTTACTACTAGGTCAGGTAGTATTATCCAATTAATTTGGATAATTTAAATACTTTTTAAAGGACATATTCAGCTTTTAGGCCTTTATCATGTTAAACCTCATATACGAGTAAAGGCCAGAAAGCCCATTAAAACCTGAAGATATTCTTTTTGCTCTAAATTGCGTAGTACCTACAGAATAATAACGTCTAGCTTTAAATTTTAAATTAACATTATAGTTTTGTAGATAGGGTACTAATATTATAGTTAGGTAGGGTACTTATAATTTTCTAATAAAAAACAACAATTCAAGCAGTTTCAAATCCTGAAAACCCAATTAATTGAAATTATTTTGAAAATGAAAAAAATTATTAATAATAATCGTACCTACTACTACTACTATGTATGTATTTAAATATTTACTAACTTAAAAACCAATATTTAAGTAATTATTAGATAGCTACCTATACTATAATTATACCTAATACCTACATATATAATGTACGAGTAGGTAATAGCCACTAATTTGAATAATTACTTATATAAATCAAAATTTTAAATTAAATTCTGATTGGTATCAACTAAACTCTTGAGATTTGAGATATGATTTGAGCAATACAAAGTTAAATTAAAATAACCGATAAACAATAAATTTGATTTTATCATAAATTTTATCAATCCACCCAGACTTGATCGACTCATTCGAATTTTATTTGGTTTGAAATTGAAAATGTTTTCAAAATTATTAATCCTATCCTTTATACTATTAATTTTTATCAAAAATTCATATAGTTTTCAAGCAGAAATCTATCAAAATTTCGAACTTGTACAAACTCAACGTGATTTTATTTCAAATAATTTAATTCCATTTTATTTGAGAGAAAAATTAAATACATCATTGCCCAAAGAAATTGGTGATAAATGTCGACATCAATTAGAAGTCTGGAGCATCGAGCTTTTTTATTTTATTTTAAATCCATTTAATAGTTCTACATGGGCAATTCAAAGTATACCCACTTTCTATATCTAAATTTTTACAAAAATTTACAAAATTTTAAAAATATTGATATATTTTAGTGCTTGATTCATGGGGTAAGATACCAGAGGGTATTTTACAAGGTCATGTCAAATCGATTGGAGATTACGATGAATGTATTGGAATCAATGAATTGGATTTTTATGGAAAATATTGTAATGTTTTTCTACTACCAAGTGATTTACTAGAAAAGGACCATAAAAGAGCTGTATCTGTTCCTGAATTTCTTGTAAGATATATTTTTAATTAAGATTAAGATTTCCAAATTCTGTATGAAAGTCCGTATGAAACTTGGTTTCTAAAATATTTTGAAATTTTGAAAAACATATATTGACAAACTGGTATATTTTAGCAACTAATGATGGACCCAAACCCGCCATTACTAATCCCAAGTTTGGGAATTTGCATACCCTCAATGTGCTCAATATCGGATGTAAATTCTTATATGAATTTCCTATTACAAGATCTGCAAGGCCTAATCTCGCCTCAAACCATATCTTGCTATACTCAAGAAGCTAAACCACTTGATGCTGGATCTATTTCCATGATGTAAAATAATCTCAAAATAATCTAATTTTATATTTTTTAAACCTTACTCCATTTATGTATAGATTTTTAGTGTCAATTATAGCTGTACTTTGTATAATTTCAACCTTCATTGACCTCTTTTATATGAGAGGAACTTTAAACAAATCAGAGAAAGAGCTTGCAAAATCTCAAATAGTTCAAATAATTTTGGCTTTCTCACTTTGGACAAATTTGCAAAAAGTTTTAAGTACGAAATCAAATGGCCAAGATTTTTCTTGTCTTCATGGATTGAGATTTTTAACAATGTCATGGGTTGTACTTGGCCATTCTTTTTCACAATATAATGGGATACATACTGTTTGGAATATTATTGACATCAAAAAGGTAAATTTTAACATAAACAAGCCAAGATACTTTAAGTTTCTAAATTGAATTTCTTTAGGTTTACGAGCAACCATGGACCATGGGTGTCATATTAAATGTAATTTTTTTGGATAATCATAATCTTGGAATTTTATAGAATTTTAAAATTAAAATATTTTTTAGGCTTCTTTGAGTGTTGATACTTTTTTTACAATCGGCGGATTTCTCGTATCTTATAATATTTTAAAGGCAATTGACAAAGGACATGGTCGTTTAAATATCCCACTTTTGTATCTCCATCGATATCTGAGGATTACGCCTATTTTGGCTTTCATTGTTGGATTTACGGCTACTTTATTGCCTTATATGACAACTGTAAGTAATTTTTTTATTAGTTTTTCATACCACTTTAATTTCAAAGGATATCTTCGCGTTATTATTTTATTTTTTTCTATTTTTTTTCTAGGGTCCTAGGGCTGACATTTTGGACTTTTTAGCTGAATCTTGCAGAAAAGTCTGGTGGCATAATTTAATTTATGCAAATAATCTCATCGAGTTGAAATCTGATGAAAACATGGTATCTAATAAAGGATATTAAAACACCTTCATATCTAAAATCTAATCAATATTTTTACAAAATTTAGTGTGTGGAAGGCAGGTAGGGTATTATTATTGTTATAAATTAAGTCTTGTTAGTATATCTCAAGTATATTTGGTTTTCAAGTTGGTTCCTTGCCAACGACATGCAATTTTTTCTTCTATCACCCCTAGTCATCTATCCTTTGTGGAAATGGGAAAAATTGGGTCAAATTTTTATCGGCATTTTGACTCTTATCTCCGTTATAATTCCAGCCATCTTAATAGAAAGATTTGATTTGATACCAACTGCTCTACCCGCTAGAAAGTAATTAAAATTATCGCCAAATAACTCTAATTCTATTAAAATTTCCATATTATTAATTAGTTCACTAGAATATCATGTCAAAATTTACATAAAACCGTGGGCTAGATTTGGGCCATACGTGATTGGAATCTGGGTTGGTTTTCTCCTATGGAAAATTAAAAAGGGAGATTTTCTCATATATTCTCGGTTTGTCTCGAAATTTTCTTGGATATTTTGGCTACTTTGCACTGGAACAGCTTTGGGGATTATTTTCGGAATTTATGATTGGATTGACCCTAAAGAGGAAATATCCATGGTAGAATCCATGGTTTATGGAGGTCTACATAGGACCTTGTGGGGTGTTGTGATCGGCTGGATTATTTACGCATGTTGTACAGGCTCTGGAGGATTTGTGAATAAATTTCTATCCTGGAAACCATTTATACCATTGGGTAGACTCGCTTTTACAGCCTTTTTAGTTTCTATTCTGGTAAATCCTCTTTAATTTTTTAATTTCCAGCTAAATATAATATAATTGTTGTTTTTTTTAATATAGGTTCAAGTAACTATCTCAGTCTATAATTCGAGACAGGCTAACTACTTCAATGTGTACAAAACTGTCGCATAATTTACCAGTCAACTACTGCTGTCATTATTTGTTGCACTACTTTGTACTTTAACTATTGAAGCGCCGTTTATGCAATTGGAAAAAATTAATTTTGGTCGATTTAAATGAATAAATATCAAATAATATGTGATTTTTATATTTAATTTAATAATTTAAGAGCCTAATTCATTACTTACATAAAGCTGGTTAAAAAACTTTTAAAAAAATGCCTAATAAAATATAGGTATAAATATATCGGTATTGATAATATAGGTGCTATATACCATATGTATTAGGTACAAAAATTAGAATAAATAGATATTTTGTACTCTGTATCGTTGGGTTTATAACTAGTTTTTACTAAAAAAAAGTTTAGTTTATAAGTATTGATTTTTTTGAATTATTTTGATAATTTGAGTTGAAAAAGCTAGGATTTAAAAATTTATTCTCTTTTCCAATGATCTTTCTGATAGAGAAATCCTTTAAATGAACTTTACGAACTCTTTGTAAAAAGCTTAAAATCGTGTTTTACATAATTTTATAGATACAATATTTATGAGTAAATATAAGTACTCAATATTTAATATTAATAAGGTTTTATAATATACCTATTACCTAAGCTATTTTAAAAAAATTAAAAATATAAACAATAGTCAAGGCCATGTTTTTCGTTCGATAAAAGTGAAAACAATCGACACTAAACTGATGGAAATATGCAAGCTAATTTCGAAAATTTTTACAAAAGTTTAAAATGGCGATATTTTTATACATTTTCATTTTATTTCATCAACTAATTGGGATAAATTGTAATCCATTGTTGGACTTGGCTTATTATACAACTCATACAGCAGGTGCTCCTAGAGGTGGTGGAGCAGGTGGGGGTGGTGCAACTCCATTTGCTGCCCCAGAAGCACCAGGATCACTTTACTTAAATTATTATTTTGGTCCTGGATCACAAACTGCAGCTGGAGCTCCATTACCCGAACAAAAAATCCAATGGCAATGGGGCTGGCCCCCGGCAGGGACTCCTGGTAAATAAAATTTCAAAATTTTAGGTCAACGTTTTTAGACTTTTAAAGGATATCTTCGGGTTATAATGGGCTTTCTGGCCTTCAAAAACTATTCCTGATTATTCCTTTATGTATCTCTACAAAATAATTTTACTTATAAAATTGTCAGGTGTACAACAATATCAATCTCAGCAACAATCTTCTGATGATAAAGAACAAAGGGCATCAAAATCTTCCAAAAAAGATTCAAAAAATGTCTCAAAAAAAGCCAAAAGTGAGAAATCCGATGGATACTATGCTCAACGAGAAGAGACGGAAACTGAGGAAATTTCAAAAAATGTTCAAAAACAGCAGTCAATCCCCATTACCCCAGCACCTGAGAAGGAAATTTATGGGAAATTTTATTGTCGTGAGAAACAGTATGAAATCCCATCATTGGTTTTGGCCGAAAAGAATGAATGTATCGATAAAAAGAATAAATGTAAACATCATTGTTTTTGGAAAAAATCTGGACTTTTGACACCCGAAGGAACCATTAATATGGAGAAAGCTAAAGATATTTTGAAAATTTTTCCAAAAAAAGCTCGAGCTGGTTTGCAAAAGGATTTTGTGGATGAATGTATCCCACTTTTACAAGGAAAGAAATGCAAAGAATTTGGTGATTTTGATGCATGTACTTTGAAAATTTATGCAAAGGTTTGGACTCTTTTTTAGAGCTTGAATTTTATAAGATTTTAATGAGTTTTGACATATATTGTATCAGAAAATTTGCTCAAAAGGTAAAGAAATTGATAAAAATAGTTGCAACTTTGAAAATTGATTATAAAATCTGTAAAAGGCTTCAAAATTTGGATTCAAATTATCGAATACAATCGTTGAATTTTCCAAGTACATTGAATTTCAATGTACTGGGAAATTTTCAAATGTAATTTTTCTCAAATATTTTGTATTTTTGATTAAAACATATCCAAATAATCTGTATAAAAATCTTCAGATTTCACTTTTATTAACTTACTAAAATATTTCCTAATATTTGACTTTTTGAGCACATATATCGGATATCATGTATGGCAAAATCTGCTTATAAATACAGAATAAACAAAATTTAATTTTTTGTTATAGCACTGTATCAATTATATTGAAGCCCAAGCTGAGACTGCTGTCGCTGAGAGTCAAAATGTTGGTCAAAGGAAAAAACCGAAAAAATCCAAATTTCGAGGTAAAGGATCAAAACAATCAGAACAATATGAAGAAGAAATAGTTGAAGAAACTGAGACTACTGAAATAAAAACTGCAAATATCCAACCAAAATTTATTGTTGAAAAACCCATCACCTATACTTATACTTATGAAGAACCACGTGTCAAAAAAGGAGAAAAATTTGAATTTTATGGACCTGACAATTATACGGATGTAATTCCAGCACAATCCATTTTTGGAGTACACAAATCACTTTTAGGTTTCCGATGTAAGGATAAAAAAACTCCAATCAAATTCAGTCAGAAATATCAAGATTCTGGAAATAAATGCCTGACTTACAAAATCAGATCATATGCCGTAAATATTTCTAAAAAACACGAATAGGTATGAATTAATATTTATGATTTTAGTGTCGAAAAGTCTGTCATTTGAGTGCACTTGGAATTATAAGTAAAAATGGAAGTTACAATGAGATTAAATTTGGAGATATTTTCGTGGATGAAGTTCTAAGGGAGGAATTTATTAAGGGGTTTGTCACTTGCAAAGAAAAATCAGGTTAGAATCAATGAAATTGGCCAAACTGTCTTTTTTTTGGATGTATTTTCCCTAATTCATTGCTTGTTTTATTTTACTTTAGAATTCTTAAATTTTTAAAATTTTTACTATTATTTCCTAGGACCTTATACCCTATCCCCGAATTGTGTTACAATTGAGCCAATGTTAGATTGTGTAAGAAATTTATTTGAGGAAGTTTGTATGGAAAAAGTCCCTGAAGATTATGACATATACAAAGAGTGTGGGAAATCTCAAATGGACTATACTGACTCTTATCGCAAGGCATGGACTGGATGTGCAGCTCTCCCAACTTTTGCTGTAAAAAATTTTCTAAATATTTCTCAAAATTTCTAAAAATCAATAAAATTAGATAATTCCCTACAGTTATCTTTTTAAATATAGTGCCGGAAATTGTGTCAATTTGCACGTATGAAGATCCTGAATGCAAATGATGGATCATTTAATTTGGACAAAGTTGGAGAGTTTATTAATGACTCATATCCAGACTCGGATAAAGATGAAGCTCAAAAAGTGTACCGGAAATGTGACGAAGGAAAATGTAATTATTTTTACAAAATTTATTTGTATTTCTAAAAAATTATATATTTTTTGAAAAGGGAGAAATTACACAGTTCATGATGGATGTGAAGGAGCAAGGCCTTTAATTAATTGCCTGCATGATGGATATAATGAGGTTTGACATTTTATAATCTTTTATATTTGATTGGGACCTACACCTACACATTTAAAATATTTTCTAGGTATGCTTTAAAGACCAAAAAGAACTGTACATTCCGCATCCTGAAATTTAATCAAAAACTTTATAAATTATTAAAAACCATTCATTTATTAACCTATTTAAATTCTATAAAAATTCAATAAATTTTTAAATTTTTTAAATAATCTAGCAGAATTATTTTCTAATTAATAGCCTACTAAATAAGATATCTAAATAAATAAAGAATAAGAATAGTTGAAAAAAATCAAGTTCCTTACAAGAGCTGAATGGTAATTACATACTATAATATACTTAAGCCTAATTAAAATTCGCACAAGGTATTATGAAGTACTATGTAAAATTTTTATCTTTTTAAGTTCCAATTTAGTCAAATTAAATTTATTCAATGATAAAATTAATTTTGAATTTAACAAATTTTGAAATACAGTGAATTTTTACAGAGTGAATTGTGATTGTGAGTGATATAAAGTTTTAAATAAATCTTTTTTACATAAGATTTTTAAAAAATGATTAAATATAAGTTTTATATAATATTTTTTTATAATTTTTGAATACTGGTTAAGTACAATCGAATCATATGGGTTTTCATAATAGTTGTGTGTGATATCTAGATATATAATTAGAAATTGTTTATGAATTTAAAATTGATATTTAATCGTGATTCCAATCGAATCATTAATTGAAATTTTAGTTTTTAAATTAAATTAACAAATTATCTCTTTTTTTCTACAAAATATGTACCTATATGTATAGGTATTTCTTACTATATTATTACTATTAGAATAAAATAATTATGCAACTATTTTTTTTAAAGTTTTCTGTTTTATAAGTAGCTAAGTTAAGGCTGCATGCAATAAGTATTAATAAAGACATGCAAATCTAAATTAAAAATAGGTAATATACCAACCTACTACTTACTACCTAAATTACAAAACCAAAACAGTTATTATATACCAACTGGTTTTACAAAATAATTTTTTGAAATGGGTTTTTTAAAACAGCAAAAATCTACATTATACAGTATAGTATGTACTATGTACCTATATTATTGCTCAAACTCAAAACTAAAACTGATCGAAATAAATATTTATAATTTTTGTATAAGTTCAGTTCAAGTCGAATTCGTGAAACTTTTATAAGAAAAGATTAGAGAATGTCATATAATTTGATTCTCATACAGATCAGATGTATGGTAGGATACTCTAATTATAATTTTAAAACCAATAATATTAACTAATCGTAAGTGTCGAAATTTTTGTAAATCAGATTCATGCAAAACATTGAAAAGTAAAATGTGATATCCAGCAGGTTTATTTTTTTGCATTTGGATCGATTAAGTTTAATTTAATCTTAATAATTCTCTGATGGTGTTTTGGTCTTCGACTGCTTGTAGTCGAAGTCTGGTATTTTCATCCTGGAGTTCTCTAATTTCATCTTCGGCATCTCCGAGTCTTACTGCCAGCTCTGCAACTTCCATTTGTTTTTCTTCAAACTCTTCCTTTTTCTTAAGTCTTGACATGCGTGCCTTTATGGCATTGATGCATTCTGGATTTTCCTCAGGATTTAGTTGGTGTAGTTTCGGTTTTTTGTTGTAATTTCGGCTCCTCTTCGGAGCCTCTTCATCAACATCAACTTCTTCGCGTAGAATTTGCACAGTTTTTCTCTTTCTTACTCGACTTGTTGAAAGCTGCACACTTGCTTCATCTAAATTCTCATTTTTATCGACATTTCTTGATCTTGAAGTCGAAGCAACGTTGGTTTCATTTTCAATTATTTCTGGGATATTCAATAATGCCCTTGTATTGTCTACAAAATTAGTTTTCTCACCCTCTTCTTGAAAATTCTTTTCTCCACTAATTTGACCACTTGGATCATGTGGGTTCATAAAAGGAAAATCTATTTTTTCAAGCATGTCGTCAAGTTCTAATGCAGAAATTGGTAATGGTGATTGACTATTTGGTTGGCTTCCTGGTAGATCATATTCTGCGAATATCTTTTCTTTTTTAAACAAATCGTCATCGTTATCAAAAAGTTCTTCATCCTCTTCTATCTTTATATGATTTGGATTTGTTGTTAACGTGTCGTTCATTATCCTTCAGTAGATACTTCAGCTTTAGATATATGTATTACTGCTCAATATATGTAGTTTAATCCTATAAAACAAATAATTTTATCAAGATAATGTTATTTTATACTATCTTCATACATATTAATACTAATAACCATATCCTAGAATTTGATCTATACCTAGTTTGATTTGATATTAGGATAAAATATAAAAGACTTTACTTTACTTTTACTTTAAAAGACTTGTGTTAGTTAAAATTACTATTATTCGATATCTTAACACCTACATATACATAGGTATCTGTAGTCTAAGTCTAAAGTAAAAATCTCACATTTTTGAAAGAAATACCTGAGTTGAGTTTGATATCAAATATCAAAACAGTTTCAAACTGACCAAAATATATACCTATTTATTAACATTTTAAAGTTTTATAAATGTCTTTCAAAATTTGACTGACTGGATTACCTATATAAATTAAAGAGATTTTATTCTGTATTTTGGAGAAATATTTTGAGATTTTAATAGAAAATTTCAAAAGCCTTGGAGTCATCAAGCTTTTTAGATAAATTTATATATTTAAAATCTAACCTATTATTCTTATTAGAATACTTACGGTAATAACTTAATAACTCTTGTTCCAATAGTTCCAAATCCAAAAACTGTCTAATTGGTCTGGTGGCAGGTA
>JAQIXA010003995.1:0-12459 GCA_034699045.1 Nanhermannia cf. coronata Gr-Ori-00579 | reverse complement strand
GCGTTGAAAACTTCTCAAGTCACCCAATTTTTCGGGGTCAAAGGTCAATTTTCTGGTTAAATGGATGTCAAATTCGATTCTAGGACATTTGGAAAGAGAATTTTGCAGAAAGGACATTTCCTGGCGGACTTTTGCAGGATGACTTTTGCAAAGCGGACACTTGCAAGATACTTTATAGGACCTTTGCTAATGGTAAGAGGACTTTTAGAAATGAAATGATCGATCAGGTATGATCATTTCGAAATTCAAGGGCATTTTTTTGAGCTTTTGTCTTTCTATCTGATGATATGAAAAACTTTCAATCGTAGATCTCAAAATGTTTCACAGCAAATGTTGTTTTTTTTTTCAAAAAAATCTTTCCAAATGTCCTAGATCCTTATGTAAATTAGCTTATGGTTAGATTATGGTTAGATAAAACTGAAAGAATCCTATTTGAATGGTTAATCCTATTTGTCATATGATATTTGTAATACCTATGTAGTGATAAGGTATGATAAGGTATGATAAATGATCATAACTGATCGACCATTTCATTTCTTAAAGTCCTCTTAGCAAAAGTCCTATAAAGTATCTTGCAAGTGTCCACTTTGCAAAAGTCCTCCTGCAAAAGTCCGCCTTCAAAAGTCCGCCAGGAAATGTCCTTTCTGCAAAATTCTCTTTCCAAATGCCCGGACCATATAAACAAGAGTAGGGTACTATAGAGTATGACATTTTTGAATTTTTTAAAGAACAAAAGTGTCAAACTTTTCTAAAAAGCTTGATTCATAAATGTCAAAAGATTTGGGATTTTTTCAAACTCAAATAGTGATATTCTTATCTCAATTTCAAATTGAAATCCTAGTTTTCGAGTTTTTAAAACTCAAATAGTGATAATCTTATCCATTTTTTCAATTCTAAATCCTATTTCTCGAGTTTTTAAAACTCAAATAGTGATAATCTTAACCTAATTTTCAATTTGAAATCCTAGTTATCGAGTTTTTAAAACTCAAATAGTGATTCTTATCCTGATATTCAATTTGAAATCCTAGTTTTCGAGTTTTTAAAACTCAAATAGTGATAATCTTAACCTGATTTTCAATTTGAAATCCTAGTTATCGAGTTTTTGAAACTCAAATAGTGTTAATCTTATCCTGATTTTCAATTTGAAACTCAAATAGTGATAATCTTATCCTGATTTTCAATTTGAAATCCTAGTTTTCGAGTTTTTGAAACTCAAATAGTGATAATCTTATCCATTTTTTAAATTCTAAATCCTAGTTTTCGACCATTACAAAATCAAAATTAAAATCTAGATAAGAATACCATTAAAAGAATAGTTGAAATTATTTATAAAATTATTCACCACTATTATTTACCACTAATAACGATAGTTGCATTATAAATTGAAGCACCACAAACGGGACTTTTATAAGTTTGAAGTGAAACGATAAATGGGAATTCAGTTCGATCTGCTTCCTTCCCTAAAATTTAATTTTTTGATCTTAAATATCAAAATTTTCAAAATTTCCAAAAATTTTAACAAACCTCCAACAATTCGTTTCCTATCTGGATCAGTAGCATTAGTTTTTTTCGAGTCAACCACAAGCACAAAATATGTTATTAAAATGAGTATTTTATAGACAAGCATTTTTATAATCGAAATAAGCACCTTATGTATAAGCTATCAAATAAAATTTTTGACACCTTGTAAAGGTCATATGAGACAATTTTTGACAAAATTTTGATCAAAAATACCCTAGAGATATTAATGAATACCTTGGGTAAATATAAAAAAATATATGATTTATTTCAAAGAATTTCAGAGGTATTTACAATGTAATAAATTAGGCTATAGACATTTTCTAAATTATATATTACACCAGTCAGCTATAGGAAAAATAAAATTTTTAGAAATTTTTAAAAAATTTGCAAAATTTTGAGTATCTTACCATCTCGGGTATTGTGCAATATCCAATCAGCATAACCTTCAAATTAAAAATTACAATAAGATTAAGATGACTGAATTTAGAAAATTTTCAAAATTGAAAATCATTCTACTAGGATTTAATTAACTACTCTTTATTTGTAATTATTATTTATTCGAGCAGAGCATTGAGTACAATTCTTAATTAATTTTGCAGTTTTGGTGTTACAGATCCAGACCAAATCACTACTCTTTTTAAATAATTTTAGGTCATAATAAAGGCCTAAAATACCCTTGTATAAAACGAGAGTTCTATGGTCATGAGACCCCTTTTCACAAACATTTTTTAATGGACAAAAATGCCAAACTTTTCAAGATTTGGGATATTTTCAAACTCAAATAGTGGCATTCTTATCTCAATATCAATTTGAAATCCTAGATTTTGAGTTTTCAAAACTCAAATAGTGATAATCTTATTCACTTGCTCAATTTGAAATCCTAGTTTTCGAGTTTTTGAAACTCAAATAGCGATAATCTTTCAGATTATGCATTTCAGTCTATGAACATTTATTTTTTTACGATTCCTGTTGCTATTTAAAAGGTTATAAGTTATAGAGCACTCTAAGGGTAGGGTCACTTAAGATTTTTGTGTCAAAAGACACAACTACAGAATAGACCATATATGGGGGTCCCTCATTCCAAGTTTGGTTAAAATATGTCCATTAATTTTCGAGTGATCTTCTATTTTTGGATTGAATCATCTGTAGTAAGTGCTCGCTTCGCTCGGACATTAAAAATTGTGTAATTACCAGCAACTCTTGAGAAAACAGTTGGTGAAGGATCATAACTGTTTGTATTTCTGTGATATCCCCAGGATGCAAGGCCGATTAAAGTAGCTCGACCTCCATTTGGCATGACCTTATAAAATTTATCAAATTAAATATTGATAATTTAATTGCAATTATAATTTGGTATTAGTGTATTTAAAAGTTATTACAAGTGGACCACCAGCATCAGATAAGCAAGTTTCATCTCTTGTATCGGACAAAAATCCTAAGATAATACAAATAAATAGTCTCAAGTAAGTTAAACCAGGTTTTCGACCGATTTTTGAAATTTATGTGATTTTTTTGTTTACCTGCACAAAGCATATTTTCTGTAACTTTTCCAGAATGTCTAAAAAAAATGGCAAAAATTAACAAAAATTTTGCGGACAAAATTTAATAATTTAACCTAGTATCTCGATTACAAACATCATTCTTCATTACAGGTATCTCAGCTTTACAAATCCTGTCCAAAATTTCATAAAAATTTCAAAAATTTCAAAAATTTTGTAAAATTTCAATTATCTGTACTTATTTGCAATTAAGTTAGGTATCCTACCTGTAATTTGTAATCCTCTGATTGAAACCTTGTGAGACTGAACTCCATGCCATTATTTTGGCTTGAACTCCAGCATAATCAGAATTTGCTAAAAAAAATTCAAATTTTTTTAAAAATTGTCAAAAATTTTGAAGATTTTTGGAATTTTGGAAAACCTGCAGGTAAGCAGATTGGTACAAAAAACGATCCAGCAGAAATGTCAATACTTCGATCTGCAATATTGAGTAAAAATTTTAAAATTTATGCAAATATTTGAAATTTTGGTAAATATTGGTAAATTTTTCAAATTACCTAATCTTAAAAGTGCAATGTCATTATCATTATCCCTTCTCGAGTAGTTTGGATGCATTATGACCTTTTCAATTGACCTTTTGATATTTCCGTTTGAAATCCTTTGACTTTCTTCAAGAGAATCGTGAGCTGTGAGCCATACTTCCATTCGACCCAATGAAAACCTATAAAATTTTGAAGATTTTGAAAATGTGACCAACTACAAGAAAAAAGTCAACTTTTGCTAATAAATTATACTTTTTCTCAAAATTTCAGACCTTTAGGTCAAATGTAAGCTTTCAAAAAGGTCAAAATTTTGACAAAATTTATATATTTCTAATGATTTTAGAAGACATTCAAACTAGAATATCTTAAAAATTTCGAAATAATCCTTTCAAGAATTTTGTAAAAATTTCAAATTTTAAGAAATTTCTTGTTTTTTTATCAAAATTTTTGGACATTTTTCTACCAAACTGTTACAAATTTCAAATAAAAATCCTAGGATAGACTCTAGAAACTTACCCATCGACACAATGTGCAGCTTTTTTTATAAAAAATAAAATCAAAATTTAGACACTGATAGAAAATATTTTAGTTATTTGAGAACCTGTTAAGACGTATTTGTCATTGATCAAGGTCCCTAAAAATAGTTAAAAAAAATTAAATTTTTGAAAATTTTGAAATTTTTTGTCATTACTTACCACTACAATGAGGTCGGCCACCAGTAAAAATTCTATCTTTCACAATAGCAGCTGAAAAATTTAGTAAAATTTGTAAAATTTGCAAAAATTGCTTTAATGTTTGTCATACATTTATATAATTTCGAGATAAAAAAAGATATATGTAGGTACAAATTAAATAAGAAAAATATCTATTGATTAAAATTCAAACTCAAAATGAGCAAATTTTTTTAAATGGCGTTGAAACTCCAAAATTTCAAATTTGAATAACAAAATAAACTAGGATTTTAGTGACTATTTTAACCCAATTTTTGAGATCAAAGTCAAATTTGACAAATGTCAAATTCGGAATCTCCGGCTGGGATAATTATGAAATTTTTGTCGAAATGGCACAACTAGACCCTATAAGGGTCCTAAAAGCTATGCTCGACTACATCGGTCCAATATTTTGTCGATTTATCCCGTAAACAAACTGACAGAGTGAAATCAAAGTTGTAATTGAATAATAAGTGCTCGCTTCGCTCGCACAAAAATAATTACTTGTCCATGGTTGTTCATTGATCCGACTATTTCCTCCAGATATTTTGAATCCATTTCTTCCACATTCTACAATGAATTTTTTGAAAATTTCATAAAAATTAAGAATTTTTACATACCAAAATATTTAGAAATTTACCACAAGTAGCTCGACCTTGTCCAACGAAATAAGTAGATAATGATGTGAAATCATCCTCAAGTGTAAAATTTCCATGTGAAATATCTGTAGTTGGAATTTCAGCTCTGAAAGTTGTGGTTTCAATCTCGACTTCCTCAGCAACTTCTTCAGGACTTTCAGGAACTTCAGTAACTTCAATTTCAACAGGTTCTCTCACTTCATTAGACGAAGAATTTGCTGGATTTCCAGGTGAAACTGTTATTTCATCAACTTCTTCAGTATCATCTTCCTCTATTTGCTTGTTATACTTTCTTCTATTATTGATTTTATTGCTTATTTTACTAGTCACTTTGTAAGGGGTTCCTTTAACTCCTTTAGAACTTCCAGATGTTGCTGAATGACCTTTTAAACCAGATCTAGGGCCAGAATTAAATAATTGGGCTGAGTATTTAAATTCAGATTCGAAATTTCCTTTCCCATGATATTTGTCTTCTTCTGCTTCATCATCACCTCCAAAATCTGACTTATGCTTTAAAAACCATCAAAAATCATCAGAAAATTACATAAAAAGTGCTGGAAATTCTGAAAAAATCCCACAAAATCCCAGATTTTTCAAACAATTGGATTTTTTCTATCGACCTCTTGCCTCATTATATTATCCAATTAAAATACCCAAAAGCTTTCAAAAGTTGCAAAATTTAGAAAATTTTGGACAAAATTTCAAGACCTTTATCCTGGACTTGTAAAAAACTGATTTTTTTTAATTAAAAAGCCCTTAAAAACCTTCAGTAACACTCTTAGAAAACCCGCATTTCTAATGTCAAAATTTTTTAAAAATCTGGATATTTTTTTCAAGACCTTTATTTTTCTATAATAATCCTCAAAATCCTTAAAACAGTACAATCAAGTACCCTAAAATATGCTAAAGAGATAGGGCGCTTTTTGGCCACGTATAAAAATTTTGCAAATTTTGACCAAAATTCAAGTCCTTAAGGGTCTTGTATAGTATTTTTGGAATTGAATTTTTTTAGATCATTTCAAGATACTTGATAGGATTTGAAATGTCTTACCTTTATGACTGGTTTTTGAACCTTTTGAACTTTTTGAATATTTTGAGTTTGAGGCTTAATTACTGGTTTAACATCCTTAATTTTTGGCTTATTTTTAGCTGGAGAACTAGTAACAATAACTATTAAAAAAATTATTAAAAATATAAGTAATACAGATTTCATTGTATATAATTTCAATTTTGTGTACTGATACAGATACTTGAGTAAGGTCGTGTGTGAAGTAGTGACAATTTTTCAAAATCTAAGAAATCTGATAAAATTAAGTAAGTTAGTGATACACTATTTAGCATAATCTGTATGTATGGTATCATAACATAATATGTAATCTTACATAGCATTGGAGAAGATCAAGTTCAATAAAATCTTGAAAGTAAAGTGTGTTTATGACTTCCTTATAGTTATAGGTTTTCTCAAGCAAATTGTCAACTTTTTGAGCTCAAAAGTTGTTTTTTTACTAGGTACATACTACTAGTTTAGCTTGTCATTTAAGCCTAGTTTGTTCAACATTTTTTGACAAATTTTATAGCATTTTACTTGTATATTTACATGGTAGTCTAGTCATACTGTCGCATCAAGTCTTGTACATTTGGTCAAATGACCTAAATATTCTAAAATCAATGTCAAAAAAATATCAAATTAAAACTATACACAGTTCGTTTTACAGAATAAGTGACTTTGAATCATACTCGTATCTAGATATTCTGTAAAAAAAAATCTTATATGAAATTGTATTGGAAGGTGAAGGACAAAATAGTCGATAAATTGTATAAATATGAACTCAGATACCTACCATGACCATAAGTACACTAACGAGATTATACTTATGGTACTACAAATCTTTTTTAAACTATTTTGAAGTCATTTTATGTTAAAATTTCACAAAAATTGTTTTAAAATCATTTCAGATTCAACAGCGGTTGTTTTAAATCTAATTTTTAATTTTTCCCATTTTATTAACATAAGAAACATTAACATTTGATTTGATGAGATTAACATTTGATTAACACTTGTATCACAATCGCAATGAATGGGAGGCTAGCTGAAATTTTTGTCGAAAATTTGCAGAACTAGACCCTATCAGTATAAGGCTCCTCTAATCTTGGTTAAAATTGATTTAATAGTTTCCAGTGGGAAAAACAAACAAACAGGCAGATAGACAGACAGACAGACAAATTGCAAACTAAAGTTAAATAGTAAGTGCTCGCTTCGCTCTTTTAACTGTTGTTTTGTATCTAGTTAGTAAGTATTATTACGTAAGAATGCATGAGACAAGTTATAAATTGTAGGTAATAAAGAAATATTTTAAAAATTTTATTCAACCATTTCCTCTATCAAATATAGATAAATTAATTTATAAAGGTGCCTTTATTATACATTATGAAACCTACCTAGGTATAATATAAATGATATTTTTCTGTGACTTTAAAAGCTTAATATCACATACAACTTAAGATTAGATCAATACATTAGTTAACTATTAATTACAGGTAATTAGTAATTATGATCTAAAGCTAAATGTTCATTTTTAGCCTTGACACCAATCAGCTCCTCTGGTATTTTTCAGAATCCAATCTGGAAAGACTCCCACTCTTGTATACACACCTGGAATATTTAAAAAAAAATTGGGTTATTTTCGTAAAATTAGGGGTAAATATGGTCCAGAATCCAGAATTTTCAGAGAAATCGTAGAATTTTAGCCAAAATATTGAGAATTTTAAAAATGCTAAAATTCTGTGATATTTCTAATTCAGTGTTAGAAAATCTACCATAAGACCCTTTTTATCCTAGACTACCACAATTACTATTTATGAAACTAACCTGGACTTTTAGGTTGAGCACAGCCATATCCTACAAAAAATGTAAGAAGAAAATTTAAAAATTTTGCAAAAATTTGCAAAAATCGAGTTTTTACCCCAGCTTACAACACCCACGAGAGTTTTACGAGTTCCATTGGGGATTGTTAATGGACCCTAATCGATTAAAAATTATAAAATATTATGAAATTTTGAAAATTTTGGAAATTTTTATGGACTTACCCCAGAATCACCCTAAAATTATCGAATATTTCAAAAAAATTTAGAATTTTAAAAATGGATTAGTAAATTTTTGAAATTCTAACCTGACATGAATCCTTTTTCCCTTCGTTTACATAACCAGCACACATCATTCGAGCTAAAATTTATAAAATTTTGTAAATTTTTGTAAATTTTTGTAAATTTTTGTAAATATTTATGTAGGTACTCGTACACACCTGTAATCTTTCCATTGTATTTTGTCTTATCTGAATTACACCTGGGCAAAAATTCAATTAGTAAGTTCCTTACTAATATTCAGAGTAAAATTAAAATAACAAAAATTTAATTTCATCCGTATTTTTGTTGAATATACCCCTATATTATTGGTCTAACTTTACCTCTGTATGAAATTAGCTCAAAATTCTTTAAGTTTAGAATAGGTTAGGTTGGGATTTTACAGGGTAAAGTTAAATCAAAATTATAGGTGTAAATTAAATCAAAATAGGGATGAGATTCAAATTCTTACTCGCTATTTGAAATGATTGGAACATCAACTTTTCTCAAATGGTCCGATGTGGTTCCACCCTGACTTGTGGCACCCCATCCTAAAATTAAAAAAAATCATAAAATTTCCAAAATTTGCAAAATTTTGAATCTACTGATATACCAACAACAGTTGCGGTTTGTCCAGAAAAGTCATTATCATTTGAGGCTGGTAGACATGCTGGAGTAATGGCCGATGACAATGGGGCAGGTCTGGCCAGTTCTATAAGGGCGATATCGTAATCCACAGTTTGTCGATTATACCTGAAAATATAAAAACCCACAGGATTTTACAATATTCGAATCGATTACGAGTAATAAACACTTGATTTTTGCGAATTTTGCTTGTATGGTAAAATTTACTTATTAAAATGAGAATTTTGCTCAAATATTTTAAAATTTTACTTAAAATTTTGAGTATTTTGCTCAAATTTTTCGAATTTTGCTTAAAATTTTGATAATTTTGCTTAAAATATTCAGAATTTTGCTCAAATTTTCGAATTATGGTTTCAAATTTGAGAATTTTGCTCAAATATTTCGAATTTTGCTAAATATTTTGAGAATTTTGAATGTTTTTATAAAAGAAAGGTATCTTAAACGGTATATTTTAGAGCTCGAAATTCGAATTTTGAGAGTTTTAAAAGTTTTTCAAAAGTTTTTCCAGATATATTACAAATGTAAATGAGATTCTAAAGGACAATTTGAGAATTTTTCGAAAATTTTGGAAATTTCATAATCACAAAAAGTACCTAGCTATCTATTTTATCATTTTGAGAATCAGAATTTTTTCAAAATTCCTTACTTTTCATGCATTTTAATGGATTTAACATCATATCGATGATTTGCATTTGGTCTTGAGAAGGCTTCTTGGTTTAAAACAACCATTATTCCACCAGGTTTCATACTAAAAATGTAATAATTTAAAAAATAATTTAGTATCTATAACCTATCTTACTAGAGATGATTCAAATAAAGGTCAAAATGTCATGCAAATTGGTCATTATGATAAAACTTACCCATCGACACAATGTGAAGCTTTATATTTCGTAGTAAATAGGGAAAAAACAGACAAAATTATAATTTGACTTAATTAATAAGAGATTAGGGTTTATTTACCTGTTAGGACATAGTTTGAGTTTATCAATGTTCCTCCACAATAAGCTAGAAAAATATAAAAATATATAAATATAATAATTTACTAGAAAAAAGCCCGTGCCGTGTTCAAATGGGATTTTTAAAGACTAAAGTTTAATTTAATCCCTATTTTGGTTGAATTTACTCTATATTTTGGCCTTTTCGTCTATTTTTGATCTCGTTTATGAAGCTCTTTTAGTTTAGATTAGGTTAGGTTAGGATTTTTAAAAAATTTGGGTTAATTTCATACAGTGGTAAAGTTAAATCAAAAATATTAGGGTAAATTCAATCAAAATAGGGATGAAATTAAAACGGACTCGAAAAAAATCTCAAAAACATACCAGAACTATCTCTAATCTACCCTTAATGATCCAATTCAAGCAATTATTTTCAATTATAATCCAAAATTTATCAAAATTTTGTGTAAAAAATGAGGTCAAGGGATAAATAGTGCTTACCTCGACTGCCACCTCCAAAATAAGATTTCCTGACTAAAGCAGCAGTCCATGGATAGTTATGAATCGATGCTAAAAATTTTAAATTTTTTTAAAATTTTGCTTCCTGCATTAGGTTTTAACTACCTACCTTGTTCTCCACCCACAATTTTTTGATTAGTTTTTCCACAAGCTGAAAAATTTCACAATTTCAAAAATTTCAAAAATTTTAAATTGCTTTAGAAAACTTACAGCAACTTGCTCGGCCCACAAAAACTCTCATTGAATCAACAACACCTAAAATGACCAAAATATTGAAATTTTGAAAGAATTTCTCCTATGTTTTTTACCAATTGAAGCATCAGAACTGTTAAAATTATCAGGATCAAGAACTTCAACAGGTACTTCAGTAGCTGAAGCCTCTTCATCTAGTGAGCCTTCAGGAATTATGGGTCTTTTGAAGCAAGGATCAGGCAAATAATATCCAGGTGGTAGAGGTCTATTTGTCTGTTTAATCTGGTCTATACAAGGGTCATTTAAATCCTCAGCTTTTGGCTCTACAGTGACGATTTCTTGGTCTTCTGTCACCCCAACTTCATCATGGACATCACGAACTTCTTCAACAACTTGGACAACTTCTTCAAGAGCTTCTTCATGAACTCTTGGGTCGATTGGTGGGATTATTTCATTAGGTAATTCAGTCGTTACATCGTCAGATAAAATTACTTCAGTCACTGCTTCTGTTACAACCTTTAGAAACATCAAAAATTGTCAGTATTTCAGATTTCGAGGGGTAAAAGTGGCACTTTTGACTCGAAAATTTTGCAAAAAAACTCAAAAATCTCTGAAAATTTTCAAATATTGCAAATATTCTACATATGAGAAATAAAATTATGACATCAAAGACAGATTTTTATTCAAAATTCCCAAAATTTCTTGCAAAATAGTCGAAATTTTCAAATTTTCTTTTAAAATAGCCTAAACCTTTTGCAAAATTTCCAAAATTTCTTGCAAAATAGTCAAATCTTGGGGCTATAATGAGCTTTCTGGCCTTTTATAAGAGATGTAACATTGTAAAGGCCTGAAAGCCGAATTAGATCCTTTCTTGCAAAATTTTTCTGTTTTAAATTATCAAGTTCATGTTTCGATTTTCGATTGTGAAGATACTCTGAGAGAATGTAGGTAGATACAAGTCAAAAACTTGACAAAATATCGATATAAAATTCTCAAATTTTGAAATTTTGTAGTTTTCAATCATTTACATTAAGCAAATTTTGGTCAAAAATTTTCAAAAAATTGACTACAAATTTTGACTAATTGAGACTAATTATTGAGATTTGACAATTTTATCTAATTTTTTGATTACCTCAGGTGCTTCAGGAGCCACAGAGAATCCATTTGTACAAGAAATTAGTAAAAATATTGTTGTAATTTTAAAAAATTTCATTTTTTCTAGATTTATAACAACAAAAAAAAAGTTATTCTATCATTTAAGAAGGTCTTGTTAACTTGTCTAACTGTTGACTCGGAATGATTCTGAAAGGTCAATGGTTTCTCCCCTTTATATTCTCAGATTGGAATCTTCAATTGTGCTTTTAAATACTTACTACTATGCATGTAGTACTAGTATAAAAAGTAACTATTTAGGTATATTACTATTACATTACTTGTATTGAATTGAATTGAGAGACATTACACAAGGTATTATATCAGTAGTATGTACAAGTATTAAGGTTCAAATTCAAATCAAATACCTGAGTTTAAATAGGAAAAAAATCTAGTCTCAAGAAAGACTCTTATTAGATTTGAGAATTTGAGATTCGAGATTGGAGCACACGCCAGGAGTTAATAAACAATACCCAGAATAAGTATCAGCAAAAAATCAAGTCTGTACTACAATACATACATATATACATAAAAGGATCTTGTTAGACAATTCAACCTTAAAATATACATACAATTATTTGATAGCCTATAAAAGATACAAAACCATACTCGAAAGCTCGAAAAAAGTCTCTAAAAAAATAAAAACTTAAAAGATTAGAAAATTCCAAGTCTCGAAATTGAAAATTTTCCGAATTTTAGGCGAATATTCGATTTAAATTAGTACTTACTATACTTATTAGTATTATTAGCCCGCACCCATTGAAAATGGGAAAAAATGGCTATAGCGTTCGTCATGTCTGTCTGTCTGTCTGTCTGCCTGTCCGCGCTTTTGCGGCCGAACCGCGAATCGGATCTACACCAAATTTGGCTTACATATAGAGCGGGAAAACCCCGAGATTTGATAAGACATTGGAGTTCTTACCTCACCTGGAAGGCGGAAAAATTTGAAAAAAATCGCTAAAAATTTGGATTTTTGTTGTATTTTT
>JAQIXA010003994.1:0-12461 GCA_034699045.1 Nanhermannia cf. coronata Gr-Ori-00579 | reverse complement strand
AAAAAACCATTTATCCCAAAAACCACGGACTCAATCAAAAAATGATTACCGGTCATGACCATCCCTAATGGTAGGTCTACTCACCATATGTCCAGATATTTGATCCAAGGACTCCATGTAAAAAGGTTACCTTGTTAGATTAGGTTTGGATTTTTTTTAAATATGGGTCAATTTCATACTTGGATAAAGTTAGACCTAAAATATAGGGGTAAATTCAACCAAAATAGGGATGAGATTAAATCGGGGCCTTTCACAAGGGACATTTTTCAAGGTACCTTAAAGAGAAATTAACCTACTTTGAATAAACTACTTTAGCATTCATTTCATTACTGGAGTTCAAAAATTTTAAGTTCTGAAATGCAATTTATTTCTGATAAATCTGAATTTAGCATAAAATGTATCTTTAGATATGCGATGACTGTGCTCAATATAACACAGGCAAATGAAAGTTTCAAAATAAAACCTTATAAAGGTAGTTAAATAAAGCCTAGTAGTAAAATACCATTTGCTTTCAAAAAACCCGAATTTATGATAAAATACACATCATTTTGAATTTGCAAAAATATTTGAATTTGTGTTTACAAGTGTCGCTATACCAACGGATTAAGAGGGGGAACCTCAATAAAAATTGATCCATCAAATTTGTTGATGTTCAACAAATTACACAAAATCTTATTCTTACCTTTTTATAACTAAAGACCATCAAGTTTTTAACCTTAATTAGTTTACAATTAGTTAATTTTAATACTAGTTTATCAGTTTATTGGATTTTTTGGATTTGTGTAAAATGAATTTGAAATATCTCAAAAGTATAGTACAACCAGAGACTGGAGAAGCTAATAATGTAACACAAAATTTACAAATTTTTAATATTATAATTAATTGATGTTATAATAATTAGGATTTGATTGAGAGGGTGGATGCAATCGCCTACTCACCGAATAATCAAAAGCTGGCAATTTGCGGTAAAGATCGGTTCATTTATTTCTATGATGAAAAGGGTGAATTGAGAGACAAATTTCCAACTCGATCAACTGAACCAAAGGTATTTAACTAATCATTATTATTTATTATATTATACATAATCAAATGCAAAAATGTCAAAAAAAACTAATAAAATCCATATAAAATCCAATATTGTACGAGCGAAGCGAGCACTTACTATTGGTATTGGTATTCAAACTTGATTGGATTTTGTCTGTCTGTCTGTTTATTCAAATATTTCTCGAAAATTACTGGATCGATTTTAACAAAAATTTGGCATGCAGGACCCTTATAGGGTCTAGTTGTGCCATTTCGACAAAAATTTCAGAAAAATCCTACACCTTGAGGTGCTTTGGATCCTTATAAGAGACCATATAGGCATTAATCAATGAGAAATTTTATTACAAAAATCAAAAATGAGATTTAAAGTAACTATATAGTGCTCGATCATTTGGTATTTGACCTCAAAAATTGGGCTAATTTGCAATGTCTTTAACACTTTGCATTGCTCGCACAATTAACTAAAGAGTAGTTGATTAAATCCTAGTTTAAGATTAGTTAAAATGCCTAGTAAAAAAGTGTAAAAATCCAAAATCTAGTGTAAAATGTATCTGATTTTGAGAAAATTTTGACTTTTTGACATTTTTTAAGTTGAAAAAATTACCTAAATTTTTTTTGATTTCCAGTCTGGAAATAATTCAGAAGGATATCGAGTGACTGCGATTGCTTTTTCAAGCGATTCAACCAAATTGGCTGTGGCTCAAACCGACTCGATGATTTTTATTTACAAAATCGGTGAGGATTTTAAGCAGAAAAAGTCCATTGTACATAAATTACCTCAACCAAGCTCAGTTCTCACCCTTGTATGGCCAAGGTATGGAAAATTTACCAATTTTTATAAAAAATTTCGAAAGATTGTAAAAAATTGTAAAATTTTGTTTAAATTTTTAGTGAATTTGAAGTCTACTGTGGACTTTTAGATGGGAAAATTCGTTATATTCCAATATTACCTTCGAAAACCCCAAGATCCAAGACTATTTATAACCCAGATTCATTTAATATTGCATTAGCTGCAAAGTAAGTATTAAAAAATTCTTAATATTTAAGGACTTTGGTTTAATCCCATCCCTATTTTGGTTGAATTTACCCCTTTATTTTGGTCTAATTTTACCCCTGTATCACTTTAGTTCATCTGGAAAGCTTCTAGCAAGTTCTCATGTAAACAATCAAATCGGACTTTTTTCAATCGGCGAACCTGAAGGTCCTACTATCGTAAGAATTTTTAAAAAATTATAAAAACTTGACCTATATTTTGTGGTAATTTTCAATTTTTTACAAAGTTGATGTCAATCAAGCTGAGTTCTCCATCATATGCTCTGGCCCTTGGTGTTGAGCATTTATTGGCAGCCACTTCTGACAAAAAAATTTTGGTTTACGATCGAAATGGAGTTTTGAAGCAAACTTTTGATTTCTCTCGAGATGAGAAGGAGAAGGATTGGTCTTGTGCTTGTTCCAGCCCTACTGGACAAATGGTTCTATTCGGAGGTTTTGAAAGAATTCGGGTAAAATTCCAAGTCTTTTATACTGGTATTCTTATCTCAATTTTCATTTTGAAATCCTAGTTTTCGTCCATTTGATTAGATTGCAAAATCTAGGTTTTCAAAAGTGAAATTTGAGATGATAATATCACAATACAATTTTTTTCGGAGTTTGAAGTCAAATTAGATTTTTGTTCAAATTTTTGATTAAAAATTTAAGTATGTAGATGTGCTTGATATAATATTATATTATCTTAAAGATAAAAATTCTAAACGTCTAAACGTCTAAACTAAGAATAAGTACAATAACAAAACCGAATTCTGAAATTTTAGTCAATTTTTTGATTCAATAATTGAAATACTCGTAGATAAGTCTTTTGAGAAGAGCAATTTGAGTAAGGGTAAATTTGGCAAAATTCAGAAAACTTTTTTGAAGTTTGGTCAACTTTGAAGTTGACCTGAAATTTGTTTGAAAATATGAATATACCTATCTTGTAGATCTCTAGATATAAAGATTAATATAAGAAACATAGATCAAAATAAAATTGAATCATAGAAAAGTCTGTTCTTTGGGAAATGTTTCAGAATTATCCCTAATCTACCCCTATTTATGAGTTGTAACTTAAAAGGATAATTGTTTCTATTATTTTGTCCAGGTTCTTCAGTGGGTTCCTAGGAAAAAAGTTTGGGAAGAGGGGAGTTTGAAAGATTTGTCCAATTTTTACCTGATTACTGGTAAGAACTCTAAAATTTTTGGATTTTTTTGTAAAAATTTGTAAATAAATTGAACTTTTAGGTGCGTCCTGGAAAAAAGATGGGACTCGAATTGCACTGGGGAATTCAGCTGGTGGTCTTTTCCTCTTTGAATCAATTCTCAAGTAATTTTTTTAATAATCTAGACCTATATATATCTAGACATATCTAAGGTATAGATAATCTTGATTACCTATAAAAAGTCGATTCAGTTTAGAAATAAACAAATTTTGCAAAATTTCTACTCAAGTTAAGAGTCCAAGTTAATGGATGTCAGGAAACTTGAAAGTTTCAAATAATCAACTTTTTAAATTAATCCCTAGGGGTATATAGGGGATAGTTTGGAAATTTTGAGGTCAAAAAAGCATCTAAATCTGAACTGGTATATCTGAAAACAGGTGTCCAAATTCAAATTTCTGAACTATCCCTGATTTTCCCTTACCTCAAACATGCTTCTCGAATATTTTCAAAATTTTTATAGAAAATATCAAATATATTTTGAGTTAACTAAAGGATCAATTAGGCTTTCAGGCCTTTACCATGTTAAATTTCAATGACTGAAAGCCTATTATAACCATAAGAAATCCTTTTATAGAGCTAATTATTTATAATTTTTTCATCATTTTTTTGATAATTTAGACGATCTAAAACGAAAAAAATGGAACTTACCTATGTGTCGCCCTCACATGTCGTGTTAAAAATGATGGAAAGTGGAGTCGAAGCCTCGATGAAATCAAAATATTCCTCAGAGATCCTCGATGTAAAAGTGATGGGGAAGGATCGATATGCGGTTGCACAATCCATGGAGTCAATTATAATTTGTAAGTTATAAAATTGCGAATTTTTTTAAAATCAGATATGGCATTTCAATACATTATGTATCTTACATAATTACAGGTGATATGGACACAAATTTACAATCAGAAATCCCATGGTCAGCTGGTGGTGACGATAAAGAGAGATTTTATTTTGACAATCCAAACATTTGTATGATTTTTCATCAGGGTGAAATGATTATTATTGAATTTGGTCGAGATGAAATTTTGGGAAATTTTAGGTACGTTTTCAGAAATTCCTACACTCGACTCGTAAAAAGGCAAATTTTGATTAAAATTTTACAGAACTGAATTTGTGAATCCGCATGTGATAAGTGTGAGAGTTAATGAGAGGATCCCAAAAGGTCAAGAAGGGTCAAAAAATTATCCGAATAATAAAAAATTGGCTTATTTGGTCGACCTCAAGACCATTTCAATAGGTTAGTCGCAAATATTTTGCTTGTTTTTTTCAAAATATTTCAAAACTTTTGATATTTTTAGTGGACTTGGAATACGGATTGACCTTAGGTCATGTAAGTCATGACTCGAAAATCGACTGGCTCGAGTTGAATGAGACTGGGAATAAACTTTTGTATCGAGATCGAAGATCCAAATTGACTCTGGTTGATGTGGACTCGATGAGCAAAACTACTTTACTTCAAACTTCTAATTTTGTTCAAGTACCCTAAGATTATAGTGAAGAATTGAATTTTGCCCCTATTTTGGTTGAATTTTTTAGTTTAATTTAGGTTAGATCAAAAATATAGGGACAAATTCAAGTATTTAACCAAAATATGGGTGAGATTAGATTGGAGTCAGAAAAATTATAAATTTTTATAAAATTATATTGTATTGTACTATTATAGTGGGTTCCTGGGTCAGATGTGATAGCAGCTCAGTGTAAGAAAAATCTTTGTATTTGGTACAATGTTAATACTCCAGCACATTTTATTGAGAATGAAATTCGAGGGGTGGCTTTCGACGTGGTCAAAAATAAGGATGGTAAATTGGTCATTTTGACCCAAGATGGTCAATCGATTACAGAAATTCCTTTGGATGAAAGCCGAATCGAGTTTGGAACCGCTATTGGTACGTTTTCAGTCAAAATTTTGTACCTAATTTCTTCCAAAATCAAAATTTTTGTAAAATTTTTCAATATTTTGTTCTTTTGTCAATATCGAATTTAAAATTTTCAACGAGTCAAAATTTCGTTACCCAATTTTTGGTGTGTCAAGTCTTGTAACTTTCAACCTTGAAAGCCCAGATTTCGCAATGTAATCAAATGAACGAAATCTACGATTTCAAAATGAAAATTGAGATAAGAATACCCTACACTAGAATCAAATCTCAATTTTACCAAATTATTGTCATTCCACTTGAAATTCTTGGTGAAATAATGATTTGACAGAATTTAAAAAGACAAAAATTTGCAGTAACACATTCAAATGTCCCTTTTCTTAAAAATAGTCACATTTTTACACAATTTTGATCATAATTGATGCTTAATTTAGCTTAATTTATTTGAACAGAGGATGGTGACCTAATCAGAGCCATGATGTTTCTCGAATCCCTCAAAGAATCTCACCTTCAGCAAGAATTAATGCCGATTGAGACAGTGGCCATGTGGAAGGTTCTTGCGAAAAAAGCCTTCGAATCAAAAGAATTGGCGATCGCTGAAAGAGCCTACTGTGCTGCTGGGGATTATGCAAAGTAACTACTTACATACTATACCATTTATAAGTTTCTAATTTTATATAATTATCTATTATTTTGCTTTAAAAGGGCTAAATTTCTTCGAGAAACCCTTGTCCTGGCCTTAAGGGCTGAAAGAGACTTGGAAGTAGAACCAGGGAATGGTATGGGCTACTATAAGGTGCTGGCCAGGTGTGCAATCCTACAAGGAGACTTGAAATTAGCTGAAGCCATTTATCTGGGAAATAATGATTCAGATGCTGCTCTTAAAATGTAAAATTTTCTCAAAAATTTATATTTTTCCAAGGGATATTTTCAGGTTATAATGGGCTTTATGACCTTTATATGAGGTTTAACATAGTAAAGGCCTGATGAAAGTCAAAGATATCCTTTTTGACACTCATAATCATAGATTTTATGAATTTTTGAAATTTTTTTTAGGTATGAAATTTTGCACAAATATGAGGATGCGATAGCTCTGGCCAAAGCAAAAAATCTCCCACAATGCAAAAGGATCACTGAAGAGTATATGAACTACCTCATGACTTCAGGTACTTATAGAGAATCTAAAAAAAAGTTCAAAAAATTACTAAACCTAAAATAATATGGACATTAAAACTACCGTTTCAGTTAAATTTAAGCATTTTTATGCAATTTTTTTAGTTTTAAGTTTACTAAATTGCAAAATCTGTTTAAAAATTATAATCCATTGATAGGGCAGGTCTTTGTTTAGTAAAATTATGCCAAGTATTTCAAGTCTCAAAATTGACATAAAATCTCAAAATCTTAAGATTTTGGGAAGAGCTAATTTACCTATATAAAACAAAAAAGGCCAAAAAAAAACGTAATTTTAGGCTCTAAAGACTTAAAAATATTTAAAAATCTACAGCAAAATCACTCGAGTCTAAATTTTTTTCAAAAAATTTTGATTCTATAATCTAAGAACTAAAATATGCAAATTTTTTGCAGGTCAAGAAGAGGTCGCAGCCGAGTTTATGGAACGAGACGAAGACTATTTAAATGCCATCAAGCTGTACATTCAAGGTGGTTTGCCTACCAAAGCTGCAAAAATCCTAGAAAAAAATCCGCAAATGGACACAAATGACCTGAGGGAAGTAGTCACAGGGTCATTACTTTCTGGAGATTTCTACGAAGAGGTAAAATTTACAAAATTTTGCAAAATTTTTCCTAAATTTTTGATATTTTCAAGGCTGGAGATTTGCAAGATGCCCTGGGTTACTCTGAGTCTGCTTTAGACTATTATAAGAAAGGGAAATGTTTCGAAAAAGCGACCAGATTGGCCAAAGGTCAATTTCCAAATGAAGTGGTGACCCTTGAAGAATCCTGGGGAGATTACCTAGTCTCAAATAAGCAGTTAGAGGCGGCTACAAATCACTTTATTGAGGCTGGAAAGTTAATTAAAGGTTCAAAATTAATTAAATATACATACATATTATGTAATGAATTACAAAATAATTTCAATATTTTATATAGCACTTGATGCTGCCATTGATTCGAGACAGTGGAAAAAATCGATTCAAATAATCGAAGGAATTGATGAGCAAAGTTTGGTCAAAAAACAATATCTCAAGTTGGGTGAGTATTATCAATCAGCTGGAGAATTGTCGGTTGCTGAGAATTGCTTTGTAAGAGCTGGAGAACCTCAGAAAGCTGTCGATATGTACAATTCTAAAGGTAAATTTCTCAAAAAATAATCAGATCAAGTAGGGTACCTAAAAAGGTTCTAAAATGCTGATTACCTACCTACTCATAATTGTAATAATATTTACATAAAAACAACCGTTTCTGTTAATTTTAAGCCTTTTTAGGCAAATTTTAACTTGAGTTTGTTCAGAAAACCTTTCGTTTTGTAAAAATATGCCAATTATTTGAAGTGAATTGCTCAAAATTAGCATAAAATCTCCAAGATTTATAGAAGAGACTAGTTGATACTTACATAAAACAAAAAAAAGCCAAAAGAACCGAATTTAGACTCTAAAGAGTCGATTCATTCTGTAGATTAAAACCTAAAAATCTTAAAGGATCTACTGTAGATCTCGAGTATCTAAAAAAAATTTCAAAAATTTTGATTTTAGGACAATGGGAAAATGCAATAAGAATTAGTAAGAAATCTCTGGGATCAGGAAAAGCAGGCTCGAAGGAAATGCAGGCTCAGTACATGGACCAGGCAGAGATCCTTCAAAATCAAGGGAAAATAAACCAGGCTGAGAAATTGTACATGGCTATTGGACAGGTTGACACGGCCATCAGTATGTATGCTAAGAAAAAAATGTGAGATTTTTGTAAAATTTTAGTTTTTTGTATACAAATTCAGTCGATATTTTAAGAAAGTTTCAAGTTTTAAAGTCTTCAAATCAATTTTGATTTTTTGTTGTTTTTGCGTGCCAGGTATGAGGATATGGTTCGATTGGTTTCGGCCCATCACCCAGAACACATTGTAGAAACTCACAGACATGTTGCTAATTTATTGAAAAATGAGGACAATCTTAAAGGTACAAAAAAGGTCGTATGTACTCGTATAAAAAGGATTTGAGTTTAATGTCATCCCTATTTTGGTCGATTTATCTCTACATTTTTAGTCTAACTTTACCTTTAATGAAAGGATTTTTAAAATTTGGATTAATTTCATATCAAGATAAAGTTGGACCAAAAATATAGGGGTAAATTCAACCAAAATAGTGATGAGATTAAATTGGTTTAAAGCCAATAAAAAGGTCTGAAATTTTTGCAAAATTTTGATTGAAAGGTGCTGAGAATCACTACCTCAAAGCTGGAGAATTCAATTCGGCACTTTTCATGTACCAGGAAAGGGGGCTGTGGGAGGATGCTTATAAGGTACAGCTTTTCATTTCTGAAAAACCTAATTTTGACTAACTATTTAGGTAATTATCTTACCTATATTTGAATTGACTATTATGCTAAATTATGAAAAATTTAGGTGGCTAGAACTCATGGTGGTGTGAATGCTGGGAAAGAGGTCGTTTTTCTCTGGGCCCAGTCTTTAGGTGGGGAAACAGCCGTGAGACTTTTGAAAAAATTCGGATGTTTGTTGGAATGCATCGACTACATGTGTCATCAAACCCAGGTAATTTATAAAAAACTTAAGTAATTTCATCCCTATTTTGGTTGAATTTACCTCTATTTTTGACCTTAATTAATTCTGTATGAAATTAACCAACATTTTTTGTATTTTAGTTTCAGTTTGCAATGGATTTGGCTCGAGTTGGTGCACCCGACCGAATTCAAGAAGTTCAGATCCTTTATGGGAAACATTGTGAAGTTTTAGAAAATTTTGAAGAAGCTGAAAGAGAATACATTTCTGCCAAAGTTCCTCGTGAAGCCATTGAAATGTATACAAATAATTGAGATATATTCAAACTGGAGCTTTTTTTGAATTTTTTTTTTTTGAATATATATTTAGGTACCTTAGAATCGGACTGATGGAAAAGGCCATCGAAGTTGCAGAAACTCATGCAAAAGTCGAACTTCAAAGAGTTCTACTTCTCCATGCTAAAGCCTTATTTGAACAAGGACAATATCCGCATTTTGAATCTGTTGTTTTACGTAAGTCCCGAGCTTTTTTAAAGCAAAAATTATTTTGAAAAAAAGGTGAGGATTTTTAATAAATTGGGTTAATTTCGTCAGAAGAGGCAAATTCAACCAAAAATAAGTCATTTTTTTCTAGAATTCGTTCAATATATGCTTAGAATACCTAAAATATAGCTTAAAAATTTTAAAAAATTTAAAAAATCAAAAAAGTCATTTACTTTCAAAAGATGTGAAATATCGATGAATTGACTTTTAGCTGTAAATAACACATTCCATTACAATTGCCAATCAAAGCCAAAAAACAAAGTCGAAAAAGTTCAAAAAGTCCAAAAAGTCCAAAGATTTTGAGTCTATTTACAAGCATGCAGGCAGGTTAGGGACCGATAAGGAAATTCCAGCAAAAATTACAAAAATTACTTATTTTAGTTGTATTTAATTGAATTTTGAATTTTTTTAGGTGCTGAAAAGCCTGAATTTGGTATAAACCTTTATAAATCGAGTGGATTGTGGACAGAGGCATTTACACTGTGTCGTGACTATGCACCCTCGTATATGTCCCAACTTCAAAATGATTATGATCAAGAATCGGCCAAGGATTCAAGTACTCGGGATTCAGATACTATTTTAAGTCAAGCTAAAGAATTCGAACGAATGGGTGACTACAAACGTGCCATCGACACTTTCCTTCAATTAAATCAGTCTAATTTGGACTCTCAGGCAAGCCTTATTAAGTACTGGTCCAAGGCTGGTGACCTGGCTGTCAAATTCCTTCGACCTGATGCAGCTGAAAGGGTCCTCAGAGCTCTAGGTAAATAATACTCATCTTCAGAAGGTATTTCTGTCCGATTTATACTGATAGATACATTTAAAAAATGAGCCTATTTAGGGTAGAAAAATTTGAAAAAAATTTTGATTTTCCTAATTTTGACCTTTTAAACTACCCCAAATGTACAATGTAAAAGGGAATGTACAAACATAAGCTTCTAATGAAAAATTTGTATCTAAATTCAGAATTTGAACAATTTAAAAAAAAATTTTTATGTTAATTGACTCTAAACTTTTTAAAAAAATTCTTAAAAGTAATTTTCGACCCGAGTTAGCCAAGATACTTTCAGATGGATTTAAAATCAGGATATCAACTGGTTCAGGCAGAATAAGGATATCCAAAATTCAAAAAAGGTTTCCGAACTATTCCTAATTTACCCCTACTACTTGACTTTTAGATGAAATAACTTTAAGTGGATGTTTAGATTAGGTCTTGGCTTTCTCTAGATATAAATATTAAATCTCTGGTCAAAAATTAAGAATTTTAAGAATTTTTTTAAAGTTTAGAGTTTAGAGCCGAATAACAAAAAAATTTTAAAAAAATGTATTCAAATTCTTAATTAGATTGTTGTTTTTGTCTGACACGATACATTGAAAAAATAGATTCTTATTTGTAGTTTTCGATCTGAGATTTAACATTTTGGACTATCTACATACATAATACATATATCTCGAGATAGCCAAGATCTATTTAATTTGTGTTTGTACATTTTCCCCCATTTGGGGTAGTTTAAGAGGTCGAAAAGGTTTATTAAGAGGATCAAAAAAATTTGCGAATTTCTCGACCCTAGATATGCTAATCTGTATACCTACCTACTTTTAATTAATTCTAATAAAAATTTCAGGCCCAATGTTACAATCAGTTGATGGCTTCACACAAGCTTCGATGCTCTACCTTGAAGCTAATTTGCAACATGAAGCCCTTGATGCCCTCATAGGTTATATTATGTTCTAATATTTTGTAAATGTAAATTTTGAAAATTTTGAAAAATACCCATTTTTAGAGGGTGGCCTTTGGACCGAGGCGAAGAGAATGGGTAAAGAACTTGGACCTCGAATGGAGGACTATGTCAAAAAGAGACACACCGAACAACTCAAAAAAACTGGTCAAGTTGACCAACTGGTATTATATAATATATTTAAAACCCTTAAAGCTTTAGGATCCTTCAAGCTCTAAATTTAAGCATAATAAGACTAAAATAAGACTTTTGTAGGAGGATGTAAGTCTCGCAGCCGCCCTCGACCTACTCTGTGAACAAGGTCAATGGGTCAAATGTCTCGAAAGGGCCAAAAAACAGGAGAATTATCTCCATCACTATATGGGGAAGTATGTTATTCATCTGCTTAAAGAAAGACAAGGTACCCTACCCTACAATATTGTATCTAAAATCTGTAATTTTGAAAATTTTACAAAATTTTGAATTTTTTGAACTCCTTAGGTCCAGAGGCACTTCAAGTTTATTCACAGTATGGGGTCGTTTTAAGCAAGAATCATTTTCCACTCTATAAGGGGATTGCAAATTTACTTTTCTTGTCGGCCGATTCCAGTTCTTATGAAATTTGGTCCATGCTTAGGGGCCTTTTTTACGATCTGGTGAGCCAATTTAATGCATTTTTTAGCAATTCGATTAAGCTAAACTCTTCTTGGTCGATAAAATTCATCAAAAAGTTAAGTTTTAGCTCAAAAAATCCTTTTTTTTTTCAACATTTTGGCCATTTTTCTCATCTTTATTGGTCAGATTTGATCTAAAAATTAACATATACCTACTTAAGTATATTAAAATTTTAAACTCTAGTAAAAGTAATTTCTTTCTATCAAGACCAAGATATATGGGACCAAGTATAGATTAAGGTCCCTTAATACTAAAAAAGTCAAATTTTTTCTAATAGTATAGTATATCACAATTTGTGTATATCAATTCAAAAGTGATTTTTCTGCTAATCTGTCCTGGATTCAGATTCAGATATTTTATGACTCTGATTCTGATTCTGATCTCATCGTCAGTATCTTTGTATGAAATTAACCCCAAATTTTTAAAAAACCTAGCCTTAACCTAGCCTAGCCTTAACTTAAAAAACTATGCTAAAAAAAGTTAAATCAAAAAAATAGGTCTAAATTTAACCAAAATAGAGATGAATTTAAACTATATTTATGAGGTAAAGAAAGAAATCTTTAAAAAAAATTTCGTGATTTTGAGCTTCAAAAATTTTTTTTGACCTTTTAATTAAAAATATTTATTTCAATTTTTAGACGAGTTCTTTGGTGGAATCTGAAATTGGATCT
>JAQIXA010003993.1:0-12472 GCA_034699045.1 Nanhermannia cf. coronata Gr-Ori-00579 | reverse complement strand
TGGATTTGGGCTGATCAGTTGGGCCAAGAAAGTGATCAATTCTAATTTGATGATGTTTTTGCATTTGTGAATTCCAGGAAGTGAATTCGTACAAAACTTTAGCAAGTGATCAGATAATTTTAAAGTTTAAAAGTATATTTGTGCAAAAATTGTGTATATTTTCGGCCGCCGAAAATATACACAATTTTTGCATAAATATACTTTTAAACTTTAAAGTTATCTGATCACTTGCTCAAATGGCTCAATTATCAATTAAAATTACTGATTATGGATTTTGCAGGATTTTTATCTGCTTAAAAGCTTAGACTTGTATATAACACGCTCCTAAAAGATTGGTTTTGGCCCATCTGGTTTTTGGCCCATCTGGTTTTGGCCCATTTAGTTTTGGCTGATCTTGCTTTGGCCCATTTTGTTTTGGCCCATCTAGTTTTGGCCCATCTGGTTTTGGCCCATCTTGTTTTTGGCTGATCTCGTTTTTGGCCCATCTGGTTTTTGGCCCATCTAGTTTGGCTGATCTGGTTTTGGCTGAAATATTTTTGGCTGAACTTGTATATAATCAAAATTTATAACCTCTAGTAGTAGGTATCGAATATTGTATGGTATGATATGTTTTTTTGTTTCATTTTTTAAATATCTGTGAATTTTCTTTTTAGGTGTCATAAAGCTGTGGCCAAATGCAGCATTTGCCATAGTTCTGTTAAAGGTCTCATGTCTTGGTGTCAAGGGTGTGGTCATGGCGGTCATGTCATTCATCTTCAACGATGGTTTAGTAAGCACAATGAATGTCCGGTTGGCTGTGGACATTTATGCCAACAGGAATAGTGAAAGCTAGTATAAATATTTTTGTCGACCAAGTTTCTTGAACTTGAATTGAATTAAAAAGGGTAAAAATAAGTAGGTAATACCTAAGTTATACGGAGTATCGTGGACCAAATAATTAATCGAAGTTTTAGATTGGAGTTTAAATTTTTTAAGATAACCTACTCTACTATATATATTAGTAAGTAGACAGAGACAGTAATATTATGTAAAATACTTTGATTAATGAGATATTTAGTAAAATAACCTGTGATAAATAAAATAAATTAGGTACAAATATTTATGTAGATAGTAATTGATAAGGTTCGTTTTAGATTTAATATTTATTTGCTTTAATTTATGTGTTTGTCCAAATCTAATATCAATCAATTCAATATTAATTACAATATCCAATATTGTTTTAAATAAAATCCTTTTGTTTGTCTATCACAATTAAATGTTACATATTTTTAATATAGTAATATGTATATCTACTTATATAATTAACTTTAAAATTTAAAAATTGGTAGGTACCTAGGTAAGATAAAAGTTTGTTATACACCCAAAATAAAACTACAAAAATAGCATTTCATTTCCCACGAAATATTTAATATAATAATAACAATCATTTGTGACTTATTTTGATAATAAAATTACTACTTATTTAATTTATGATCGTTTATGTTACTAATACATTTTGCATTATATTTTCAAAGAACTGGATTGTGATTAACTTAAAATCAAATAAATATAATATAATATACCTAATTTTAGTTCAATTAAACAATAATCATAATCATAGAGAACAAAATTTAAGATTTAATACTGCTAATATCAGTTATACACCCCTCAATAACTAAACTAACAAGTAAATGAACAAGATATCCTACCTAGAGAGAAAATTCAAACTCAAATCATTGAATAAGTATTTAATTTAATCAATCAAAAGAAAATTATAATCAAAAAAATTAAAATCTCATTCGAGTTCTTTATATTATAGAGAGTCGACTGCTACTATTCAATTTTCAAATGTTTAAGATTAATTTTATATGTATAAGTAAATACTTTTTTTATTTCTAAAAAAAAGATTTAAAATATAAATCTAAAAACCTAGATATATTAGATTAGAAATCTAGGATAGGATTCGATTAGCTTATTTAGTACCCTACCTACCTTTTATTGTACTATATACCTACCTACCTACAATTTATAAGCGTCTTGAATCTTGAACTACGAAACAAGTAGGGTACCTACTTATTAGTTTATTGGATTGGACTGAAATTTTTTAATCGTATTCTACTTAACATTTTAATTTTTAAAGATAATTTTTTAATTTGGAAAGTTCACATCCTAATCAAGTATTAATTTATAGGGTACATTTAACAACTAATATTTAATTTTAGGTACGATTTGCATTATTGTTCAATACAGTACAGTTTACATCTAAAATTTTACTCTTAATTTTGATTGGGTAGAGAATGACAAGTGACAAGGATAATAATAATTAGTGATTATTATTTAACTATTTATAGAGTCAGGACAAATTATAAGAAAATGCATTTGATGCATTTCATTCATATTTTAAAAATAACTACCTGTCTAGCTATTATTTGAGGTTGAGGTAGGTAATAATTATATTACATTAGAATTTATTTTTATTATAATTATGAAGGGTAAAGGTAAAATCAATAAAAGTAATTTTGAGAACTCATTTTGCCGATATACATATACATAAAAATAAAGAGCATTAACTGTACTGGAGTATATTTTAAGTTTAAGGTTAGTTCTTATTTACTAAAGTAGCCTACGACGTAAGGTAAATGTAAATCAAAAATTATGCTTTGAAAATAAATATAGAATATTGATGTTTGGCAAGAATAAGTGAGTTTCTCACAAAATAAAAGAATATAAAATGTTCAAGAATAACTAACTTTTAAGAATTGAAATATCAAAGGCAGAAGGAGCAACCATTAGGTATTTTTGAACACCAGAAATTTCTTTAAGTATTAGTTGTGAATATTCCGATAAAACATTTTACCTATCTATTCATTTATAATCATTAGGTACTAAAGTCTTAAAGTACTACTATCTACTTTATCTCATTTTAAAGTACACTATTAGTATTAGCTGGCACAACATTCTTTCTCTATAATATTTAAAATTTCATCACAATATAAGATAATTAATACATTATTTAAATAATTTTAAAGATTTTAGATGAAGTTCTAAACAAAAATAATGTTAAATTGCTAAAAAGCATTATAATTCGTTGTTGGGTAAGTGAAACTGACCCCACTACACTAGATAATATAGGAATACGCATTTAGTTTTAAACTCTCTTGAAAGATGTAAATGTATACATTTTTAATTTTAAGTACTTGCATTTTTACTATTTGAATTTTTTTTACTTCCTATTAAAATGATCTAACTGCTTACTTACTGTCTAATTTATTGCCTACCTATACCTAATACCTATACCTACTACCTACATACTACCTACATACAACTGGTATAATCTGCTAAAAAAGAGCATTCAAATCCTTTATTAGAAATTAGAATCATTTTCGGAAAAAAGTAATTTCTCTTTTTCCTTTTCTTATCGTTATTGAAATCATATGCTTCATTATGAAATGGAAATGAGTCTTGAGCTACCTATTGTATCATTTTTTAAATTTATAATACCTACCTCTACCAATAGACCTAGTATCTTAATTCAAATGCTGCTTTTTAGCTTTCGCCTTTTTGCATAATCAATTGTCTAAAAATTGTTACAAGTTATGTAGTAAAATAAAAATAAAATATTTACTTGTAAATCATTAATTAAAAAACCATTACTTATAACTTTTTTTAATCTCTTGACTTGACCTATATGTATATGTCTTATAGAAGAAAGTAATAAGTAGGTAAGCTAATAATGTACATATAAGTAAAGAAAGAAAAGAAACCAAAAAAATAAAATAAAATAAAATAGAATCTCTTTTATAAAGTCATCTTTTATACTAACCTATTATATATTGTAACTATCTATTATTTAGGTAAAACTATACTGCTGCAAATTATTCGAATGACTAAATGAATGTCTTATTAATTCCCTGCCTTACAAATAAATAATGCTGCCCTTATCAAATTTTCTTAAAAATGTACCTAAAGAGAGTTTAAAAAAGGTACTGTGTTTGATTATATTAAAACATTTAAAAGTCCTATTCTCAAAGAAAAGGCGTAAAAGATTCGCTAACTATTCAATCGACTAGACATGACCATGGGTGATTAATTCTGCCATAATATATATCAGAAAGAGTTTTTAAAAGTCTGACGTGAAGTGGGTTTTCGTGCTCAACCGTTGGAATAGGAATCTTTTTGCCCATGTAAGTAATAGAAGCAACAGGGCATACAATGCAAGCTGTTCCAGCACCGAAAACTTCCAACAACTAAAAAGAAAAAAATTAGCAATTAACTTTTTTGAAATATCCTGCAAATAATTAAGACTATATGTATAAAGTAAATTATACCCTGTTTTCATTTCTTGCTTCAGAAACTTCCTTCATTGTGATCACTCTTTCTGTGACTTTAAACTCTCCCCACTCTCTAGCAAGATCAAGAATACTTTGACGAGTTACACCTAAAAAAGAACAAATTTGAAAAATTATTTTTTACTGTAAATTAGAATAAACTTACCAGGTAAGATTAATCCGTAGAGTGGTGGTGTTATCAATTCTTTTTCACCTTGTTTATTTGTAAGAAATACAAATATGTTCATAGTTCCAACCTCAGTCATCTGATGATCATCACCATAAAGCCAAAGAACTTGCTGAAGTCCAGCAGTTTCTGCCGTTTTCTATTAGTAATGGCAATAATAATAAAGTAATTAATTAATTAGGTAGGTAAAAAATTTTTTTTAGCTAAATTGAAAATTTCATTCTTATTTTTATTGTATTTACTATGCACAAGGCACAAGGTTAAAATAAAAAACCATTTTATTACCTGAACATAAATTGTAGGAGCGTAATTAGAGCCTAATTTTGTATCACCACAACCACCTGGCCAAGCACGAACAAATTTTGGATCAGCTAAGAGATCAACGGGTTTAAATCCAGTAGCAAAATAAGGACCAACTGGACAAAGAATTATATACAGCAGAGCATTATGAGTTGCAGCAACTCCCAATGAAGGCTATTAATAAAAATATTTAACGTTTTTACTATTGGCTTATACATATCAAACGATCCCAAATCAACTCAAACTCAATAATATTGTATTATTTATCATTTGATTTGACAAGAAAAACTTACATCTGTTCCAATAAAAGTAGGTCTAATATAGAGACTTGAAGTCTCTGAATGTGGTATCCATTCTTCTTCAATCCTTATTAATCTTTTCATTGAACTTAAAAATTCCTCAGGATCAAACTGTGGGAGCATAGCTCTTTTAGCCCCTCTTAAAAGTCTTGTAAAATTTTGATCAGGGCGAAATAATCCTGTGAAAATAAAAAGAAATCTTAAATGAATTTATGAATTACATACATAGCCAATGGCCAATAGTCAATTATAATACAGTTCATAAATTCACTTACGAATTTTTCCATCTGAGCCTCTATAAGCTTTCATCCCTTCAAAGAGCTACATACAAGTAAAATGGTAAATAAATAATTTTTCTTTTTAAAGTGAAAGTGATGTCTACTGCCTAGTGTTGTATTTTAAAACAATTCCGTAAAGTGTAGGTACGATAAGTAGGGTACTTAATATTTTACTACAATTTACAAATAACTACATATTCAATACGTACTTCTATAGCATAATGAAGGACTTTTGCTCCTGGATGAATTTCAAGTGGATGCATAGGTGATATTTTCGGTTTTGTCCAACCAGTTTTTTTGTCCCATTCAACCTCAAACCTATAGATAAATAATAAAAAAAATATGTTTATGTATTACTATTACCTATGTATTAGTAATGTAATGTATTTTGTACTTACTATACTACTTATTACTGACTGTACTACTATTAACTAGTATTTTATTACTATAAATGATAAAGTATTTATATAATAGTTAATAGTATATAAACTATACTATGAATATGAATGATTACTGATTGATTACCCATATACCATTATACCTCAGTAATAATGTGTTATAGGTATTTTATTAAAATTTTCTTCTTATAATTTTTATCTTTAGGGTTCAGTTAGTTAAATACTAAAATTTCCAGTTAAGGTTATTTTGTATTACAGTAAATTATGTCTTTTTCAGTAATTGTAATTTTCAGTTAAGTATGGTATTTTATGTCAACAGTTGAATTAGATAATTAAATTATAAATTAAATTGTAATTTTAACTGGAAAGAAAATACTGTAATTGTAATTCCAGTAAAATAGCTGGAAAGTAAGTATTTTAATCGTTTTTTCTTAAGATTATTTAATTTTTTAAATCAAAAATTTACATATGGTCAGTGAAATTTTTTCCAAAGACGAGACTTGATACATCAGGCTTTTCTTTCAGTTGCTCAGGACTAGCCAATGTCACCTGGATATCAGAATATTTAAAGGTTCCATCGGGAGATGTTGAATAGCTAAATGATTTAGTGACCAATCTTGGGTTCTTCCAACCATTCTAGAAAAAACAATTAATATATCAATCATTTTAAAGTTCTTTGAATTTTAAATTAAGTAACACATAGGAATGTGATTAATTTTACCTAGATACTTTTCGAAATTTTCTATCAGTACCTAATTTAAATGTTTGGAAATTTTTTCAATATTATGTAAATATTATAAAAATTAAAACTAAAAAAACGAGACTTGAACTTTATAGGGTATTTTATAGGGTATTTTTTTACCTCCATATGTATAAACACGAAACTTTCGTGTTTATACACGAAAGTTTTCTTTCGTTTCGTGACGAAAGATGAAAAGGTATCGAATGCTCATTCTCAATTCTCGAATAAATGTTTTTTATAGATAAAATAAGAATAAGATTAGGAAAAAAAATTTAAAAATACGCAACAATTGAAGTAAAGAAGTTAATGCCTTTTTTAAAGTAATTATTAATAGACAAATAGGTAATTAATTGAATTACAAATTATTCTAACTTAACATACGAGGCATTACATTTTGAGTATATGTAAGATTCGGTGAGACTATATTATAAATTATAATAAATGCATATGCATAGGTAGTTGTAGTTCTTATGTTTTAAATAGGAATTAGATATAAATAATAAGTAATACCAAATGTAGGTAATTACAAGATAGGAAAGTTTCAAAATTTTGAAATTGATACTATCGTTAAAAAATTATTTTCTTATCATGAGACAAAATGAGTTAGGAAAATTATCTACCTAAAAACAATACGAAACGAAATATGTACTAAAAAATAGGCTTATGTAGTATAAAATAGTAGTATTAATAATTGAAGTAGAAGTAGGTAGTGATAAAGAAATGACTTACATGAAATTTAAGGCCAAACGAACGAAAAGTATTGCACAAAAGTGAGTATCTCGCCATAAAACTTCACTTATTGAAAAGTGAATGTCAACGAAAAAATTACCGATGCGGGTAAATCTCGACTCACCTCCACGTAGATTATTTTTTAAAAAGAAAAAAAAACCTTTTTTTAAATACTTTTTATAAACAATGTACTTTTCCGGTATATGCAAATGCAAATATGCAATTTCAATGTAATAGTAGAAAGTTTTTTATAGCTTTTTTATAGCTTATATTCGAACTTAAACTTGACTTTACGATGGCAATAATGGCACTATTCTCCTGGTTGAGTTGAAACTCTCGAAACTAAATTGAAAAGACAGTAAAAAATTATGCACATGGATATTGAAAGGATTGTAATTATAAAAATTTACTATAATATTTAATGATAATCTACTTACTATCCACTAACAAGTATACGTTTTAATTTTTATCTTTTACAAGAATAATATATAGGTACCTACCTAATTTATGTATAAAATTTATTCTAAAGTTAAAAAAGTTAAGGTACCTTAAGTTAAGTATGTTTAATTTTATATATATATAGGCATTCAATTTAAACTTTAAAATAGCAGAGAAGAGATCATAGATTTATATAAAATAAATTATAGTATGACCTATACTAATTACTATTAAAAGATACATACCTACATATATGTATGACGTGAGATAGAATAGAGTATGTACCAGTATTATAATGAAGTTAGAGTTTAGAGTACTATACGACATACGATTAGTTAAAGTTGAAGTTATTTAGATAATATGCATGCAGTGGTAGTAAAATTATAAAAATGTATAAGATTATGACATAAGTACCCTAATATAAACTTTTACTCAAACTTTAACATTTATAGTATGCTTTAATAAATAGTGTCATCCGATCCGATAGATCAAAAATTGTTGATAATGCTTAATCATTTTATTTATTAAATTACTACTAATCAGCAATTAGCACTCATCAGACAGAATCAGTGATATGTGAATGTGATAAGAGTATCTCTATTTTCTACAATCGAAACGAATTTAAAGGGCTCAAAGGAACAAAATATTCTAATGTACAAATAGATCTCCAACAACTCGAAATAATAAATGCATAGTATAGTTTAAAGATATGTAGGAATATTACTTTAAAGAGACTTAATACACCTACATATACATACTTTAAAATTGTTTAATAAAATACTTTAAAATTGTGCATGTTATTATTATACCATAGCATAGTATGAATCTAACATTAATTTATGTAAATACTAAATACCTACTTCGCAATTGGTATTTTATCAACGATATCGACTCTACACCATATATGTATATTAAAATGAAAAGCCTTTGCCATTTAACATTTTAATCTTAAGTACCTAGGTTTGTTTATCACAAGTCAGTTAAGTCACAAGTAGGCATTAAGTTACTTCTTCAAACTTTTAAATATTACAATGGACAATAAATATTTTAGATAACATAATAAATGACATAAAAAATAGAATTTTATGATCAAGTCTCAAGTTGACTCGACTAGACCACTCACTCGCTGCTACATTTTTTTACTGGCTTACTACTATGCTAGCTCAGTAAAATTAAAATAATATAATGTCAATTGTGGAATTTCCTACTATTTTAATGTAATACTAATAAGTTAAGTAATGGTAATAGTAATAAGTGGTAATGGTAATGGGCAGTGAATTTTATTTTATTGTTTTTCTATCTATCTATCTAGCAAAAACTAGGTAATTCCTTTTATTAAATCTACAAATAATAAATACAAGTGACAAGCAAAAAGCAAATACTCAATGTAATACTAAATTACTTTTTACATCAAGTTTGCTAACCTAACTTATTTTCATTTTCAATAATATTAGTACTACAGTATAATATACCTTATACCTTACCCTCCCTTACCCTTACCTACCTAACCTATAGATTTACAGGGCACATATATTTAGTTGTGTTGTATTTGCATTTCTTATTTAATTATTAAAATATTCTTTCTCACTTTTAACTTAAGATTTAACTTAGGATAAATCCTAAGTTTATTACAATACAATCACAACTGTAGTTTGTAATAATAATGTAATAAAATTATACAAAGAAAAAGTTTGTAGTTTTTTTATGCTATACAGTACAGAATACAGAATGCCGCAGAGTACAGACTAGCTCCCCGCTTTATTAACTAGTCTTAACTTGAGTACCCAGTACCCTACCTAGCTGTACCTATATAAATAAAACTGGCATTACGTACGTACTACGTACCTATCACATCACATTTAATATCTCATCTCATAATTCTCTATTTAATTTAATAAATACTTTTATTAGATTAGGTATGTAAAAAACTATAAAATAATTGGTGCCATTTGCCATATACTTACATAATATGTAGGTGCCTTTTTTATTTTATTTATTACTTGTTCTTGTTAGAAAAAAATAAATTTTCTAAACATGGTTTTTATGTTTTATGTAATATGGTATCCTATCCTACCCGCTAACTGCTAACCCTACCCTACCCTACCCGCCTATTAATTTGGTAAATTAAAGGCTTTTTAAAAATTTGACGTTTAAAATTAAAAATTAAAAATAAGAAATACTCTAAGCTAACTTATAATCATAGTCATAGTCATGCCATGATAACTCATATAAAAACATAACCTTCACCCTGTCCTATCATTTATCATACAATAATATCATACTTAATACAAATTTACAAAAGATATTAGTAAGTACTGTATAGTAGGTATTAAAAAAAGTACTGTATAGTAGATGTTAAAGGTAAATAAAATATATTTACCCAAACCATTTCACTACACTATCTAATAAAGTGAGCAAATATTATTTATAATATTTAACCCTTTTTGTATCGAATCGCTCAGCCGATTGATTAGATAATAGAGACGAGACGGCTTTTTATTATAAGCACTAAATATACCCTCTAATTTAATACCTAATTGTATTGTTTGTATTTATACTTTTGTATAAGTATAATACTTGTGACTTGTCACAAACACTTGAGAATCTTGAGATTCGATTTTGATTTTGATTTCTATTTTAAAGTATGTATATGTAGGTATTAAGTATCTTTAAAGTAATATACACTAATTTTTAAAATTCAAAGTTATTATAATGCTAACAAGATAAATGACTGCTGTGGATTCTGAGTTATTGTGATGTGGATGTGATGTGACACTGTGACATAATAAATAAAGTAGGGTTAAAGGTTCCAAGTTTTTTTAATACTTTTATGTACCTTCCAGGTACATAAATGATCTCATTTTAATTTAATTCAATTCAAAGTATAATCTAATAAGTATTTGTCTAATTTAATAATGAATAATTTACCAAATATTACCTAGTTTAATGCCCTATATAATCAAATGTCAATGCTTAATGCTTTTACTCAAAGTTGGTATTATGAAATGAATATGAACATTTCGTTTTACTCCAGACAAGGTTATTCGTAAATGAACATAAAAGTTTTTGATTTTTGATCTCGGATCGGATCTCTCATAAATAAATAATGGCGAAAGATCGATTCAGAGATTCAAATTTTAATTTTTATTGTAATTTTTTTATTACCTAGCTCATTTATCATTTACACGAATAACCTTGTTTTTACTGATCCACTGTCATTGCCTTATTACAATCCATTCCAATAACTGATACAATTAATGAAATCTCAAATAAATAAATTAGCCAACTAACTTAAACTTAACAAATTTTAAAAATTTTCTTACCTTTTGACCAGCAGAGCGGACGTATCCGTAGTGTAGTATGTATGACAATAAAAGACAAGATGAGATGAAAATCAAAATCAAATCAAATCAAGGTCTATCTCTTTTTTTAAGTTTCGATCGACTTGGACTTGAAAAAAATTTCTCTAGTTATATAATTTTATACAATTTCCACTTGAATAATTTTTTATGTAAAATAGTAAACTAAACGGTCAAGTTTAACAAAATTAAAATTATTAAGTCAAAGTCAATCAAATCGAGAAAATAGTAATCCAAACCAATTCCAATTCCAATTGAATTAAACTTGAATTTTAAATTCAAAAGCACACAATCAAATAACTTAAAAATAAAATAAGGTAAATACCTACCTAAAATTCAATTCAATTCAAAATAAAAATATTCATTCAATTCTTCAACAACAAGAAGCTTTTGATTTTGAATTAAAAGATTTTTTATGAAATAAAATAACTTCGACTTCAAAGTAAACTCTGAGAGAGATCTTTATTTTTAAGGATTTCGTACCTAATACCTAATTTTATTTATTATTAATTATTAAAAATTAAAATCCAGAAAACTTATGCTGAATGAATGAATGAACTGAAACTGGAAAAAGAATGAATTAAAAAAACTTGGATCATTCTCATTCTGCGACATATATTTATAAGGTGTACCTAGACCTAGCTTAGAATAGAATATAAGTATGGGGTAATATGGATTTTGGTTGCTGCTATAATTATTTATTATTTATTAGGGTAGGTACCCTACCTATTTATTATGAAGTCTGAAGCTGAGCTGAACCTGAACTGAAACAAAACTGAACTAAAACTGTAATAGTAATAAGTAATAACCAGAGCCCGGACCAAAAAGGCACTTAAAATGCAAAAAAGGCAGCTAAAAATGGTAAAAAAAAGCAATTAAAAAGGCAGTTAAAAATCAAATTTTAATGATAACTTTTACTTAAAATCAAAAAAATTTATATACAAAATATAGAAATTGATTTTACTTTTTTAATGCCATTTTTAATGAATCAAAATGCATAAAAATTTAACCAAAATCACCATTTTTTGAAATTGATTTTTTTTTTCAAAATTGAAAAAAACTTGCAAAAAAATCCTAAAATGACAATTTCTTATAGAAAAATAGCCAAAAAGGCTGAAAAAAGGCATTTATTTCGAAAAATGGCCAAAAAGGCAGAAAAAAGGCACTTATTCCAAAAAAGACACAAAAGACAGAAAAAAGGGCGCTTCATTGATCTTAATTTGACCTAAAACGTATTAAGGTCATTTGACTCACTAAAAATAAGTGCCTCAAAACTGCCTTTCCGGGCTCTGGTAATAACTGAAGAAGTCTTTTTTGTAGGGTACTGTTTATATTATTTGAGTTTTGAGTTTGAGACTAGCAACTAGCAACTAGCATTAAAGGCCTTTGTACTAAAGTCTTATTGATCTTTTAAAGTCAAATAATTTAGCAAATA
>JAQIXA010003992.1:0-12477 GCA_034699045.1 Nanhermannia cf. coronata Gr-Ori-00579 | reverse complement strand
CAATTCTCTCTTTAATTGAGATTCCTTTTCTTTTTCTAATCGTTCACGATCTATATAAAATATTCAAATGCATAAGTACAATACAAGAATAATAAGGTAAATAGGTAGAAGTAGGTATACTACAAAATAAAAATCGTGTTTTGCTCACCTCTTCGTAATTTTTCATTAGCGGTTCGTAATTTTGCATGAGCATCTAAAAACAAAACGTAAATTCTCAATTTTTAATGGAATTATTTATCGATTTTTACCTCTTAATTCCAATAAATCATTTTGCGTATCTCCTACTTTCCTCTTCAAGTCTTCCTGATCTTCTTCAAGGGTCAATTTTAATTGTTCAAGCCTTCTTTTAGTTTCTAATTTTTCTCTATCACGTTCTCTCTCAAGCTTAAGAAAAAAAACTTGATTAGTTTTAATTTTAATCGAGTTTGTGCATGAACTATTAACATTTTTATAGTTCACTCTACCTCCTGTAATGTAGTCTTCAAGTCACGAGCTGTGAAAAATTTTGAACGCTATTAAACTTAATTCAAATGCAAAGTAGGCGACTTTTAAGAATTTCAATCAAATTCATAAATAATTATTACCAAGAGTTGTTGCTTCTTTGAGTCTTCGTTGTTGCTCCTCTCGTTCTTTGCGCAAAAAAAATATAATTTTTGATATTTCAAAATAAAATAGCGCTAAAATTAAGTATTACCTTTTTGCCAAGCTAATTCAAGCCTTAAAGTTAAAATACATTAAATTATTATTCTACATGGAAGTTATTTTAATAATTAACCTGGTTCTTTGACCTGCACCCCTCGCTCTCCCGCTATTAATTAACCTATCTTCCTCCAACTTTTTAAATTCAATTCAATTAATTAAAATCAAGTATGTATTCAAAAATCAGACCTCGTTAATTTTCTGTTGCATTTCACCAATTTTCATTTCAAATGTAGATTTTTCGGTTGCAAATTCAGTATGAGATTTTGAAGTGTCTCTTCTTGCCTCAGCTAACTCGTCTTCAAGTAATGAAACTCGTTCCTGTAAAGAAATCACAGCGGCTCTAGCTCCTGTAGCAGCTTCTTCAAGTGAAGAAATTGGTGGACGCCCAGGAGACGCGTTTCTGTCCTTTGATTTTAATTCAGCAATGGCCCTTTGAGCAGAATCAACCATAGTCCTGAAAGTGTCACGCTCCCTTTTTGCTAATGATAAAAAACATTTGAATTATCTAATCAAATCAAGTTTTATTTTCAATAGATAAAATTATAATTATATTTATTTACCACGACTTAATTGAGATTGAATAGATGATATATCCTCTGCTTTCAGAGCCACTTGCTGATCATGCTTCATTTTTAGTTGTGCCAATTCGTTTTTGTGATGTTTCTCGGCAGCAAATAATCTATTGAAACGAATGTTCGAAAATCAGTTAAAAAATCTAAAAAAAATATCATTGTGATTATGCATTTACTTTTCTTTAAGACTTTGTATTTCCTTATCTTGTTTAGGTGTTTCAACTTGTAAATTCCTCATTTGTACTTGAACAACCTTCTCATAATCATCTAGCTTATATTTTAAATCATCATTCTGAAATTTTCAAGAGAAAATGCACAAATTCATATACCTAAATAAAACCTAAATATCATAAAATTAGCTAACTTACCTCCTTTCTTAATATTTGTAACTGATCTTTATATACTTCCAACTCTTGAAATCTTGCTTCAAATTCTCTTGTTTGTTGTTTCAATAACCCTTTTAATTTAGCTGTTTCACTATCACCTGGAATGTTCATAATTTTCTTCGCATTCTCCTCCATTTCTTTCATTTTTTCCTAAAAACATTTTTATTCAATAATTGGTTTTAAAAAATGATATCTAATTGAGTGTTAAAAAATAGAAAAAATTAAAAGTATAGAATTAATACTAAATTTCTACATATCAAAAAAGCTTGCAGGAAACAAAAATACATACTTGCATATCTAGAGAGCTTATTATCCATTCATCCTAATTGAAAAATGATAAGCAAATAAATGAGAAATCATAAATAAAAATATTAAATAAGGCCGGTATATAAATAAAATGTAATAATGTATCATGTAAATTATAATCATCAAATTCACAAAACTTACTTGTTTAGTATTGTAGGTTTCCCTCAATGTTCTTAATTCTTTATCGATGGTTTCATATTCCTTTTTCAATTTCAAATGACCCCTAAAATCAAAAAAGTAGAAATGTTAAACAATAAAGTTTAATGAAATTAAGGAACCGTATATTAATGAAATGAAATGCATAAGAATGAAATGCATAATGGAGTATTTCATACTTTTCGATATTTTCCTTCTGAGATTGCAATTGAGAATTTTTAATAATGAAATCATCTAAAAAAATCATTTACTTTTAAATAAATTGAATACCATGCTTATAGTTAGTAAGTATACAAACCTTGTATCCCTTCATAATGTCCTTTCATAGAAAGCATCTCTTTCTTAAATTTTTCAATATCACCCTGAAGTTTTTTATTCAAATCAAGTGTTTGAATTATTTTAGCCTGATGATTTTCAACATCTTTTCTACTTTTATTCAAATCTTCCTCGAAAGACTTTCTCTGTTCATCCGATTCGCTTCTAACTTTGTTTAATTCTGTTTGAGCCTTTTTCAAATCCAATTTAATTTCATCTAATTTCTTTGTTTCTTCCTCTAAAGATCTATTCAAAAGAGATTACATTAAATTAGTAGTAGGATAAATTTTTTTTTTAAAATTCAGATGCTTTTTTGAAATAAATCCTTACTTTCCTCTAGTTAATTTTCCTTTATTTTTTGTAGCCGCAAGTTCAGACTGCAAAATTATATATTAAATTAGCATACTATTGTGTAAAGTTCTTAAACTATTTTAAACTTACTTCAAGTCTTTCAACTTCTCTTTCCTTTTCTATAATCTTACGCCTGAGTAAGGAAACTTCGTCTACACTCTATACAATAAAATATAAGTACTAAACCTAAGCATATCCATTTCAATGTAAAGTATAAAAAATAAAACCTTTGATTTTGTGAAATTGGGAGAATTTTCAAGCTTGTGTAATTTTTCTTCAGCCAATTGTAGTTCTTTAGATATTTTATTATTAATATTCTCGAGATCTTCCACTTTTCTTTGCAAAATCTTAGATTCCTAAAATATAATTTGCGAATAGACTTACGATTAAGATTGTATATATTTGGTAAATGAAAAAAATGCACAAAAAATTCTAATACATTATACTAACCTGTTCATTTAATTCTAATTGTAATTTAAGATCACTTGATTCCATTTTGTCCTCCTTAATTTGAACTTGTGTATTCACTTTTCCTAGACTGTCTTTACCTTTTTGGAAATTAGTTTTAGGGATGGACATTTTCTTAATCTGGATGAGTAGCGATTCGTTTTCCTCTTCAATTCTACTAATCTGTGTTTTAAAAAATACACGATTACTTTTAAGATAAAGCCAAACGCACTTTACAAGGGAACTCTGTATCTGAAATAGTTAGCTGATAGTTCTTATAAAAGTGATACTGTAGCAAATGTCATCTCTATAGTAGTACATGCACCTTCCAAAGTACCATAGGGGTGGGTTTAAGTAGGTAATTCAATTATTTTGCCAAATTGAAATGAAAATACGAAAATTTAAAAATAAATAACAATAAACTAATAAAGGTCTTTAACAAAGGTTTAAACGAAATGCCCTTGTTATGTAATAAATACATAACAATTAAATGTTACTTTGGCTTAAAAATCCCACTACTCTCTCCAGAAACTACTCCAAAACCTAATTTACCTATGTACCTATACATATCAGTACAAGGTACTATAAATTTCTAACTAGGTTACTAACCCGACTTCTCATAGTATTGACTTCTTCCTCAGCAAATTTGAGCTGTTCTCTCATGTCTGATTCTCGTTCTAAAGTGGATTGAAGGTCAGTTAAGAGCTATGCAAAAAAATCATAAAAAATATATATATTATGTAAGAGTAAGGATTTAAAAGATTACCTGAGCAGGGTCAACATCTAGTTGAGGAAAAGCATCAACTTTCTCTCCAGAAGCTGCCTTCGTCAAAACTGGACTCTTTTTCTTTATCCTAGGAGAGATACTACCACTTCCAAGTTTATTACTATTATTTGTTGTGGCCTTAACCAATTTTTCATTTTCGTTTTTTAATTTAACTAGCTCTTGCTCTAATTTGGCTACTCTTTCTGTATTATTGCTATTTTCAAATCGAGTTTCTATTTCTTTCTTTTCAGCTTCCAATTGATCTGCTTTCTTTTCAACTTTTCTTAACTTAAATTGTAATAAACGAATGTTTTTAGTAGCTAAAAAATAAATTAAAAAAAATTATTATTTTTAACTTTATTTGTACATATATATGGCTTACCATCATCCAATTCTTTTTTAACGGTTGCATACTCCTCTGACTGTTCTTCTCTAAAACTATCTTGCATTTCTTCAAATTCATCTCGCATATCTACCAAAAATTACATTTTAAAAATGGGATAGATCAGGCTAAAAATTATTCAGGTATTACCTTGCATTTGTTGTAAAGCGTCTCTTTTATCCTCAGTTAATTGTTCGATCTGAGCTTCAGCTGAAGATAATTTGGTCCGCAGATCATTAACTGATCTCTAAAAATATTAAAACTTGAGCATACCTAAATAAAAGTTTAAAAATCTTATTTTAATCATGTGAACCTTATGCACATCTACATTAGGCCTAGCAGCAAGTTCATTTTCCAATTCTTGTACTCTTGCATCCAAAAATTTCTTTTCATCTTTTAAATCTTCGTTTGTAGTCGTCAGTAAGTTGACCTTTTGCTGGAGTTTTAGAAATTCGTTTGACTAGAAAAAAAAGATAAAAAATCATAATCTTGTTTCAAGTGTATTATTGCCTACCTGATACACATCAGGTAGACATTCACTCACTAGATTTTTATTCATTTGTTCTATAGGATAAAAAGCTTTGTCAAGAGTCTTTATAGAATAAAATGATTCATTAGAAAATAGCTTAGACTTATTAATTAGATAGGGTTAGATAGGTAGTAGGTACCTGTACCTATTACCTATACAAAGTGATTACCTAGCTATCTACCTAATTTTATCAGAAATTGACTTCTATTTTTAAAATATCACGAGTATTGTAGGAATATTTAATACACTTTTTAATTTTTTGTTGACGCATGTAGAGAAAGTGATAATAAAATGATAGATACCTAATCGTAATCGTAAATCATACTTTAAACTTCAAACTCAAACACCAGATTAGTTTTTAATATTTATATCAGTATAACTAATGGTAAGACTAAAAGTTTGATCAAAGTAATCCTATGACTCTTTTAGAATCTTTGATCATTTTAGTTTATTTTCAAATCAAAGATTAAATCCTCTCTAAATATAAGAATTTTTTAAATTTTCCTAAGTTTAACTTACTTGTGCTCTTGGCGTTTCCAAATTTGCAACTCTTCTCAAAAGAAACTCAGCCTTTTCCTTTTCCAACTTTTCACATTTATCCTTTAATCTTTCAACTTCCTGCTTCATTTCTTCGTATTCCCATTCACTGACTCCTGAACTGAATCCACCACTCAAATTCCCTTCTCTTTCTGCAACATCCACAAGAGTTGTTTCGGTTGTATCTGTTGTCATACTCATCGTTTCATCATCATCGTCAGATTTTTTCTTTTTTCTTGTACTCTTCACCTGTAAAAGATCGATCATAATTAAAATTACAATTAAAATGTGTATTTTGTTCTTTTATATAAATAAAGGACAAACGGCACCAAAAAATGGATCATCTAAATTCTATCGACTAATCCTTGCATCTAATAGAGATGAAGTTCTAACAAGGCCTACAAAATCGGCAAAATTTTGGGATATCGATGAAAATATATTAGCTGGTAATGGCATACAGTAAACTTAAGCTTACATTTATTAACAGTAGTTAAGTACTAGTTACATTTTATCTTTTGTTTAGGCAAAAGATGAGCTAATCTTAAATAGTTAAAATGGAAAAAAATTCAAACATTAGCATATTTTAACTTTAAAATGAAATGACGAAATAAATTGATCTTGTTGAAATTTTCAAATTGAGACTTTTTGTGAGGAAATTTTAAACCAGCAGAATTTTTTGGAAAAAAAAATACAATTTCAAAATCAAAATCCAAAAATTTGAACAATTTATATGGGATTTTACTTTGGCGTTTCATATGCAAATTCCATACTTTTGATCTTTGCTTTTATACAGATTCAATTATTCAAAACTACTTAGGATTAGTGGTTTACTACTACTAGTAGTAGTAGTAGGGTATATTATGTAAGTGTATTTTAAGTAAAACTGAAAGATTTTTCGAATTTTCTTATTCCCGATTAAATTTAAAGGTCAAGATTTGGATGCTGGTGGAACATGGCTCGGAATATCAAAAAATGGTCGAATTTCATCCTTATTAAATATAATGGGTGGAAAAATTACAGGACTCACTTCAACAAGAGGGAATTTAATTACCAATTTTTTACAATCCCCTCGTAATGAAACTGGCTTCACATATTGCAAAAATCTATTCCAAGATCCTGAATTAGCCATTAAAACCAAATTGAATCCTTTCAATTTTATTGCTATTGATTTCACTTTTATTAAGCCAAAATTCAACGAACAGGAAAATATTACAAGGTAAGTACCTCATGTAATAGAATGGAAATTTTACAAGATTTGCCTCAACTTGCAAAGTAAAATGTTTAAATAGTACTAACTGAAAGTTGCTGTAATTTTGCAAAGAAAACTATTTTTCTACTAGATATAAATCTAAAATTAAATTAAGGCTATTTTTATTTTTTGGGTAAAATTAACAACATTGACTTTGATATGATGCTTTTGGTGTTTTCGTGTGGGATAAATAAATAAATAATGGAATTGATTTACTATACTTCCGTATAATACGAGTATACAGCATTAGCATTAGCATAGCTAGTACTGTATAACTAAACTTCGAATTCCGAATACAAGTTCGAGTTCGAGATAGAAAAATCTCAAGATATTTATCTTATAAACTATTCAAAAGAGATTCAGAGTATTGTAAATATGCAGTAGATATTGCTAAACTTTAAACTACTTAATTTCAGCCTTGACATAAACGCAACTTATCTGACGAATGTAAATGATGATGGACCATTTGAGCTTCTAAACTCGTCCAATTCTGATGAAGAGTATTTTTCATTTGGAAATACACCTCATAAAACTCCACTTGTAAAAGTTACAAATGGTAAAAATAAGTTTCAAGATATCATTACAAGCCACCTAAACTTGGATACTGAAGAAAATGAAAATGGATTAACAAGAGATTTACTCGAGTTTCTCAAATCAACTGAAAAGTATTCTATACAAAATTTTAATTTTTTTTAGTTTTATAGATTCTAAAATAATGATTGCTAAAAATTGTAGGAACTTTCCAGATACTAATTTAGAAAAAATCAGCCAATATCCAGCTAGTATTTTAGAAAATTTAAGTGCCAATTTTATCAGAGTGCCAGCAAATTTTGGAACAAGAACTCATACGATTATCTTAATTGATAATGAAAATAGAGTGAGTTTCGAAGAATGGACTTTGAAAACACCAAGTATTATCGATTGGGAACATTCGAAATTCGAATTTACAATTTCTCCTAATGTGAATGAATAAATTTTATCAAATCAAAATCTACCCTACTATGGTTTTGAAACCTAGCTATTAACTTATCTTATAAAAATCATCTAATCTAGTCATAAAAATATAAATTCTAATTCTAAATAAATTCTTTAAACATTTTTTATCTATATTTTTTATCAACGATTAATAAAAATGTGTTTTTTCAAAGTAGATAATCTAAAATCAAGAAAAATATCAGAAAAATTCTTACCTGAATAATAAAGGCTACATCAGCACTGTTACTTTCATTTCCTTCTGGAATATTTTCATCGTAATCTAAAGAATGAGAAGGGACAACTTCTTGTACACCTTGGATTAATAACCTTTTTCTTTTAACTTTTTTCGGTTTGGAAGGATCAGTAGTAGGTAGATTGGGTTCTTCAATTGAAGATGAAGAATTAGCTGTTGATAATTTCAAAAAGCTTGGTGATGGCGACACTGTTGGAGATTTCTTTGAATTTTCTAAAGTTTTTTTAGGAGAAATTGAGCTAAGAGTTGAAGTCTTTTCAGAAACAGGTGAAAGTTTTGGTTTTGTTGTTGGTGATTTTTGAAGTTCAGTAGAAGCTGTAGGAGTTAGAGAGGTTGAACCAGAATTCGAAGTAGTATTTTTTGAAGGAGACGGAGAAATGGAACGAGGAGTAAAATTTGCACTTTTTCCACTTTCATCTTGCAAACTTGAGGATTTTTTAATTTTTAATGTAAGTGAATCTGATGATGCCGATGAGTCAGTCGAGTTAAGTTTATCTCCAGCAGATATATCTTTTCTTTTCGTTGAAGGTGATAAAGGAGGCTTCGTAATTATTTCTTCTTTACTGTCTGAAGTCATTCCACTATGATTACTAGAAGTTATTGTCGAAAGATCGGTTGTCCGCCTTCTCAATTCTAAAGAAATTAAACAAGCACGAATTTTGCATTTTTAAATTATAATCAATTCAGGGAATTTCAGAATAATATTCATTACCACTAGAAGACGGAACTGTTAGCTTGTTCAAATTTTCCGATTCTTGTAGAGCACTTGCCTTTTTATCTTCTCTAAGCTTATTCAATCTAAAAATGATTTGATTGCATGCATATTTAAATTAAGGCTAAATAAATTGCTGTTATTTTACCTATTTAAGGCTTCTGTAGAAAGTGATGAATAAGGTGTACTGAAATCTCTTGAGGTTGAAACAGAACTTGAACTTGAAGAACTTTCATCGGTTGAACTTGCTCTAGTTAAGTAAGAAGAACGAGTTGAGTATGAACTGGAACCTGGAACCTGGAGCGGTTGTTCTTCCTCTTCTGAATCACCACGTTTTAAACCTAAATCGAATGATTTTGAGAAACTTGAATAATTTCTTTCATATTTATTCTCATCTTCTTTTTTGACTGTATGTTCTTTGTACTCTCTAGAAAAAAGAAAATAAATATTTACCTAGATAAAAACTTAACCAAGTCCAAACTTAAAGATATGTACAAACCTGAAACAACGTTTACCTGAAACAATAAAAAAAATATAAGAAATCGAATATAAAATATTCTGTAAATAATATACATACATCGACTAGGCCAACGTACTTGTGGATGGAAACCTGTTATAAAAATAAAAATACATTTCAAATCAAAATACGGAATTTGAATTTGAAAAAATAAAGAATAAAAATATTGTAAACTTAACTAGCGGGCACAGCGGGTCCTTCGCCATTTTTGTCTCGTAGTTATAAAGTTATAAAAAAATTATCTTCGTAAAATTCGTAGACTACAGAATACTAAAGGAAGTATGTATGTATTGAATAAAAACTTAATTAAATACCTATTTAAAGTCAGTACTAATAATTAATACCTAATTATAACCCTATCTAAACTTAAACTATAGAAAAGGTACAACACAAGTACAAGACACAAAACATGAAGACGATGACAAAAAAGAATAAGGCAAGTATAGGTATATCACTTTATGTAACAATTTTTCCCAAATTTTCTTCTTTTACCCTTATATTGTATAAGGGTAAGGGAATTTCAGTTTCAGCTCATAAAAAATTTGTGGAAATTGACAGATTTTCTTTCACCCTTGAATAAACTTGGAAAAATAAGATAGTTGAGCCAGAAGAATTCATCAGATTCAGATATTACAAATATTTTTATAAATTGTATGAAAAATTTGAACTCTGATTAATTTAGGTGAATCAACAAGTATTCCAATTCGAATAAAAAATCGATTTTATCGACAATACTATGATATAAAAAGGTTTAAAAGGGATGTGACTTTTTAATATCGATGGTATTAATAAATATTATGTATATAATTGATAATTTTAAAAAATAGAGGATAGACATAGGATGGACTATGGGTTTAGGTACTAGCACTAGTAAGTATATATATATGAGTTTTCTATAGACTAACACAGATTCTCAAAAGTGGTCCATGCTAAAATTAGATATGTATTTTTTGCATTTAGAAAATATCCGACCCGACCGAATAAGTTGCATGGCTTCGGTTTCGGTGGCACAATTCTAATGGCAATAGAATGGCTCAGTCAAGTCAAGTCCAAAATTATGTATAAAAAGTTTACATACATATCATATGTACATAATAGTTATACATTCTAACATAACAAATACATTTGGATTTGGATACTTATTAGAAAAATTGTGGGTAATACAGATTCAGATGAGTACGCTATAGGTTTATAGGTATATGTAAATATATACCTCGGTGATACTCGGAAGTCAGTGAAGTCGAAGAATGTCTATAAATAAAAGCAAGCTAACTTGTATTTTTTAGTTCTCCTTTAAATCCTATTGAATTAACAATAATAATAAATATGCATATTTGTACATACAGACTACAGAGTACAAAACAGATCATATTAAAGCACAATAGAATTTCACAGTTTGACTTCCTTTCTCTACTTTGACTTGACTTCGAGAAAGATAGAATAGTTAGAGACTAGAAAAATAAGATAATAGGCAATTAAATATAGCATTATATTGTATTTTCTTTAAAAATTCCTTTCACAAATGATTCTAGAATACAAGATTTGAGTTTTGGCATTATTTCAGCCAAATGCCAATATTTTTTTAAATTTTCTTTTAACGATATTGATATTGATTTTATTAATTGTTTAAAAAATGAATAAAGATATTTCTTACAAAAAATTATGAGATCTTTCTGGAATCTGGGAGCTTTATACATCAAGAAAAAAGGTAGGGTAGCTCTATATTCTGTATTACTAATCCTAATGTCGCTTTTTCCCTTTAATCAATGATAGTGGTAGTGGAGGTGTCTTAAATACAGCACTAAAAATAAAAAGTTAGAAAATTTATAAAATATAAAGGAAATAATTTTGTAATTAACTTACTTGCATGTTGTACAGATTGGAGTGAATTTACAAAAAACTAGATAAAAAAGTATTTAAATCTTGAAATACCTAGTCGAAATAAAAATGTCAATTTTTCATATTCTTTACTTACTTGAAAGACAAACACTACATACAAAACCTTGAGACATGAATTGGCGATGACAAAAGCAAGCAGCACGATAATCAACTGGAGCTGGAGCTGGTAAATTAAGTTGTTTTCTTAAATGAACATCAGGTAGAAAGACCCACTTTAAAAATAAAAGATATAAAAATAAAAGATAAAATAATTATCAGATTGATAGTTCATACAAAAAGATATTCAAGAAGCCCATTGATTTGAGGTGGCCTAAGATAAGTTCCTCCAGTAATATCCGCACCTTGTGAAAGCAACTGTATAATGAAATGATAATCTCATTATTACCATAATAATCAATATTATGTCATGAAATATTAGAAATAATTACAATATTGATCAACTTATTACTTAAGATTTAGCATTAGGTAGTAAATAATATATAAAAATAAAAAAAATACCGTTGCATAAGTGTCCAAAATACAGGAGTCGATTGTAACTCCCTAGAATTTAAAAAAAAAATATGTAGATATTTTGACAATTTTTTAAAATATAAGTAAAAATCTAACCAATTTTTGAGCCGAAAAGAAAACGTTCATAAAAGACATGTACTGAGCTGTTGATTCAGAACTTCCTATTCGAGGAAAGAAAATAAGTTAGTAGGTAAATTATTGTATGGATAATACTTTAATTGCAATAAACAGAGAACAACATTTTAAAAATATTTTTACCTGTAAGTACTAATATTCTAGAATTTAATTTTTCTCCTGCAGGTATTTCCTTCCCTTTCCTAATAATAATCGTGAATATAAATTGTAAAACCATCCAACAAGTATAGTAATTCTATTTCAACTAGGTATGTATTATGCATACCTATTTATAAAGCAAAGTGCACGACCCAAAGAACTTGCTAAACATGATGCAGAATTAATGGAACGATCAGGGTTCATAATCCCAGCCGTAAAATTTTTTGCTGTAATCAACTTTTTTAATTTCTTTCGGATAACATATTCCAGTTCGAGAAAGACCTCATATTGACCATCCTGCTGTAAAAGTATTAAAATAAAAGCATTGAAAAATTATTAATTCATCACCTACCTGCCGTACCAAGATCGTCTCTTGCTTTGGAATAAGTTCAAGTGGATAAAACACATCACTAGCATGGTAAAAAGAAAGAGTTAATCAAATTAAAATGGTTAATAAATGCTCTATATTCTATATGACTCTATTTTATATCTATTCAGCTTTGAAAAATCAAATTCAATCCTCCATTTCATATCATATGATATAGACCATACCGTAATCTAGATCAGAGTTAACAGAACACCTACGCGCTTTGGGGAGTACTCCAAGTTACAGAGGATTTTATTCATTTTTTTTCGTTTT
>JAQIXA010003991.1:0-12478 GCA_034699045.1 Nanhermannia cf. coronata Gr-Ori-00579 | reverse complement strand
CCCTATGGGGGTCCTTCATGCCAAGTTTGGTTAAGATCGGTCCAGTAGTTCTCGAGTTATCCTCTGGACAGACAGACGGACAGACAAACAGAGAGAGGGGCAAAGTGGAAGCAAAGTTGAATATTAGGTGCTCGCTTCGCTCGCACAATAAAAAGTATTTTGCCCAACTTTGTTATGTCAAAAAGTGTGTAAAATGGCAGTTGATTTGTCCGTTCGTAAGGTATAGGAAAAGCTTGGGGTTTTTTTTTTTTTGATTCTTAAGTCTTGGGCTTATGCATTTGATTTGGAACTTGGTGGTGAGGTACAATGACCCAGAGGAGCAAAGCTTAAAAAGACTCGTTCTTTTAACCATACTACTATGACTAATACATACATACATACACACATAGATACTTGTATTAAGTATGCTATTATTGCTATATTATACTGTATAGTATATAGTAAAAGTTGTAAAATAAGAATAATAAGATTTTCTTATGGAGAATACTCATATAATAAGTATAATATGCATTATACCATACATAATATAATATATGGATAGATACTACAGATACTATAGCTTTTTTTACAAAATAAAATAAAAAGGTAAAAAACTACTTTTGTATCTACCTATGTAGTATTACTATAGGTATTATACCTATAGAGTATCTACAGGTAGACCAAGCCAAAGCCAACATCTGACATACACACAGATACAGACAGACAAACATACATACATCGACCCCCACAAAAACCAAAACCTGACTTTGACTTTTTAACTTGACTCATCCAAATCTCCTTAACTTTTCCATCACCTAAAATTTTTTTTTTACAAAATATTATACTTACTATATTTTGATATACCGGCGGGTTATTCAGAATTGAACGCAAACAGTACTTTTTTTAGTAACCATAAATAGGGACCTCAGGTAGGGGATGCCTCAAAAATCCCATTTAAAATCCCATTTGAAATTTTGAGATTTTTTGAATTTAAAAATCTTAAAATTTCAATAGGATTTTAAATGGGATTTTTGAGGTATCCCTCCCTATGGTTACTAAAAAAATAGTACTGTTTGCGTTCAATTCTGAATAACCCGGTATGTAAAAGCATGGTAAACTCGAAAAAAAAACCAAAAAATCTCCTCATTTTCAAAAAGCCATGTTCCAAAAACATACAGTTTGATTAGGTAGGTTAAAATTATAATTAAAGTAAAATACTGACCAAGAATGTTATTTTAAATTACTATATAAAAATACTACTTGGATTTTTAAAAAATATAATTAAAATTCTAAAAATCACTCTGATTCTTATATCTATATCAGTATATAGGTCTCTCATCTCATGTTTGAATAGACTAGTGTAGTGTAGTGAAGTGTATAATATTCTAAATTAAATCATGCTAAATGAATGCCAAGATTTGATTGAAGATTTGATTGAATTCATTCGAGTATAAACGTGAATGTAAACTAGTCAAGATAATTGCACTTATCTGTAATTGAGGCGAAACAAGCGGGAAAATATCATAAGTATTTCTCCAGACCCAAAAAATTTCTAATCTATAATAACCTATAATAAAACCTATCTAAAAGTCTCAAGAAATTCGAATTCAAATTCAAAATATTTTTTTTAACTAAATGTAAAAATGAGCATTTAATGAGACTGATCTAAAAATCAAAGTAATAAAAAATACAAAAAATTAACATCATATAATCTATGTATTATATTATTTGATAGATACATATAATATGAGAATCCAATTCATTAGGTTTCTTTTTGAAATCCTCGTTAAAGTCATCAAAAAAGCAGAACATTTTTACATTTTTTTTCAATCAAATCTATCTGCTATCCTAATATACATAAGTAGGCACTTATGTATAGGACCTGAGCCTTTATTGTTAGTTTAGTGTAAGTATTTTGTACAGCTAAACTTCTATATAAAGTATCTCCTACTACATAATATACTGGATTATTATGTATACTGATACTATATACTATACTCGAAGTGCTCTATAGAGATTCCAAAATTATATTTTTGTCAAATTTCTCCTCAAATCATCAAATCAAGCTAATGGAGGCAGGCAGGCGAATGACCCAAAGGCCAAAAAAGCTCTCGAAATAAAATAAAATAAAATAAAATAAAATAAAATAAAATAAAATAAACTTTACTCATATTATATTAGTAGTATTATACAAGGTTGGAACAACCGGCTAAAATAAGACTCCCAAAATGGTCAAATTGACCAAAATGCTAAATAAAGTGCATAAAAATGGTCTCAAAATGAATGACTAAATAAGGGTGTTCAAAATGGTCAAATTGACCAAAATAGCTCATATAGTGCTTACAAAATGATCAAAATGACCAAATAGGGGTGATAAAAATGGTCAAATTAACTAAAAATTGCTAAAATAAGGATGCCAAAATATTCAAAATTTCTAAAAAAAAAAAAAAAAGGTGACAAAAAATGGTCAAAAATGCCAAAATGCAAACAGCATTATAAATATAGGATTATATTTATTTTTTATGCTTAATTTCTTAATTATTTATCTCAAAATACTAACAAAAACCAAAATAATTTGCTAAATACTGCTAAATACTGCTATTTATACTGGATATCTTGATTTAGTATATCATAGTTTTGGACATTTTAGTCATTTTAGGCCAGTTTCCTCAATGAAATCAATTTCAGCCGGCTAATTGCTAATTGCCAACCCTGGTATTATCAGTATTATATATTATGTAGTGTGTGCTTTACTCTTAATGTTAATGGTTATAATGGTTAATAGTATAGTATAATATATTTCAGTGATAAAATCAGGAGATCCTAAAGGGCATTTCATTTTATTTTATTTTATTTTATGCAAAATGCAAATCCTAATCTCTGGACAAAATCTCTCTAAAAGATAATCCTGGAATTTGAGCTCTCTGACTTTTGGATTTGACAAACAAAAAAAAACTAAAATTCCTTCCTAAAATTCCTACACTCCATTTCATTAGATGAGAATTGAGAACCTTTTTTGTTTGCCCTTTTTGCCTTTTTTGTATTATTGTAATGGAAATGGGCAAAAAAAATTTAAATTAAACACAAAAATGTCAACTATACGAGTATCTGAAGCTTTCTAAATGACCAAATTGACATAAATCCCATAAATATGAGAATTTTTTTAGTAGATACTTTTAGAGACTTGTTAACCTGATAATTATTAAATTATTAAATGATAGTTAATATTATTCTCTCAGATTTCTGTCGGTTTACCTATATCAATGACTAATTATTACATTATATAATATGTAGTCCAAATACCCATATAAAGACTTGATAACAAAAATTTCGAATTCGTCAGAATTATTACGAGAGTAGATAGAATGAGCTCATAAAACACTTTTAAAAACTCTAAATTTTCAAATAATTTGTGCCGTTCGAAGATAGCATTTTTTTCATAGAAATAATTATTTAGATACCCATATAAATATACAGGGTGTTCCAGAGCCATCGACCCGGTGTTTACTATCCCAAAGTACATGAACAGGTTTAGATACTGGTTCAAAATTTGAGAATTTTTAAAAATTTAAGAGATATTTTAAAATTTAGTTCAAAAAAATTGAAAAAATTTGAAAAAGTAACCTTTGAATTTTGCTAAAAAAAATGAAAAATAAAAAAAGTCAAAAAATTTCTCAAATTTTTCAATTTTTTGAACTAGACTAATTTTTAATACATGTCAAAAATTTTCAAAATTTAAGAATAATGTAATTTGTTTCTGTATTTTGAGAGCTACTAGTCTCAATAAACATGATATTTTTCGAGTTATTCATTTATAAAGACCGGGTCTTTGGTTCTGGACCACCCTGTATTTAATCTCTAAATATAAAGTATCTATCTATCAACTAAAATATTAACTTCCATAGGTAAAGGAATATTATAAGTTATAAGGTAGGTATCTATTTTTATGTTCTCCATCATTCAGAGAGATAATGAATAAGAGATAATAATACCTATCTCAAATCAAACAAAAATTCAAAAAACTTATTAAACTTAAATATGTATTACCCATAGCAGAACCAAAAACACATATCATATACCTAAGCCTAAGATAAAAGCCAATAATAATATTTCTAACGATAAATTCCCTATACAATAATATTAACTAAATATCACTAAATAACACAAGTACATACTACATATGCATAGAGTATCTGTAGATACTTAGGTATAAAGTATCTGTATAGATACTTTGGTATATAAAGGTACACTTTAAATACAAATTCTAAATAAACCATAAAAATAAAGCCATTTATAGATAGGAAATAATATTATATATAATACCTGTACTGAGGAAATTGAGGACAAAATGGATCCAATTGAGAACACACACACATAAAATACACAAACTTTTATATTTTTATACCTTATACCTTATACTATATAATATAAGGTATAGTATCTTTAGTATAATTTCCTTCGTATAAATACCGACAAAACACACAAACACAAACACGATAGAATATTATGAAAAAAAATTTATTTAAACAATTTCTTGATTTGATGATCCAAGTATCTGAGTATCCGAGTATCCGAAAGTCTCCACTTAATTCTTGAACTTTTTCTCGAGAAGAATCCTCTATTTTGTATTGAATATAAAATATTATTCTAATGACGACAATCAGTTGATATTGTCCACATTAAACACTAGGTATATAATTATAAATTGATTAAAAATTATAAATTGAGTATAGGTAAATAACAATTTGTCGGTTAAAGTATAATGGGGTAAGGTAGTTCAGAGGATTTTTGTAAATTTGGAATGTGGAGCGGTGCGTGTGTTCGCTTTGGCGGTTTGCTGAGAACTGCCGAGCTGCTGCAGCTCGAGGCCGAAATCTCCTGTTGCTCACTCTAATACCCATATACTAGTTACTAGGCTATATTCCACTACTATACTATGTATTACTACTACTAGTACTATAGACTTGAAAGCCCCCTCAACCAAATCTCCATAAGAATAGCATGGACATATTATGGAAATAATGAAATAGTTCGGATACTCGTATAATATAGTATAGGTCTAGTCCTGAGTTTATAATTCGAATTTTAGAGTTTATTTGAGGCCAGGCAGTAGCCAGCAGTATAGAGGGTTTTTAGCTTCAGCTTCAACTTCAGTTTGACTTGAGAGAACGAAAAAATCCAAATCTTGATAAGAACTACTCGAAATAAAGGTATACAGGGTGGTTTTTTTAGCCGAGGTACCAGTGTTTATATTCGAATAACTCAAAGATCATCAGTCCGATTTCCATCGTCTACATGGCATTCGATAGAGGTTGAACAAACTTACATAAAACATATTTGATGTCATGATCCAGCTGTGCTAATTACTGCGCTAGAATTATTTTACGAAAAAGAGTTCTTTTTTTATAAATATAGCGCCAAAAATACAGTGATTGTACTTTTTCAATTATTAAAGACGTGTTCACAAAGTTTAATAATTTTATAACATTTTGACACCTAATAGAGACTTCTAGATCAAAGGTTTCAAAAGTTAGAGCACTTTGAAAAAGAAATTTCATTGAATAATCCAACTTTTTGTAAAATTTTTGGGAATTGAAAAAGGAAACGGTTTCTCGTAAAATAATTCTAGCACAGTAATTAGCATAGCTGGATTATGGCATGTTCTATATAATATCTAAGTTTGTGCAACCTCTATCATCAAATGCCATGTAGACGATGGAAATCGAGCTGATGGTCTTGCAGTTATTCTAATATAAACACTGGTACCTTGGTTAAAACCCACCCTGTATAGATACTCTGACTGTCCTGTCCTGTGAGTCAAACAAACAAAATAAATAGTATCTTATAGGCATAAGGTATTCTATTTAGTGTATGACTCTAGTACTTATGTTATAGATATGCTAAATGCTATAGTATATATACACAGACACAGGTATAGAGAATGAATATTTGTTTGTTTGTTTGTTAGTCATTTTATTTTACTCATTTTTTTGCAGTTTGAGTTGTGCTAAACGACGATGATGGTAAATTGAAGATACTCTGCTGGTACTATATATGCCTATACAGGTACTTTCAGAGTACTTGAGTAATTCTCAGAAATTCTGATTCACGAATAATGACGGAATCAGGAACCACTACCTATACTACGAGTACCAATACAAAATACAATCTTATTCACAGGTAATAGTATTCTCAATAAATGAGACAAATTCTTAACTTAAGACACATGAAATAAGAATCCGGAAACTATCTATAATATGTATACTATGACTATAGTATAAAATGTAGATAATCATTAGGAAAGAAACCAGGTAAACTAATCTGTACCTACATAATATACATAATTGAATAAAAAACTAGCTAAATTACCGCCTATTTTGGCCAAAAATAGCAAAAATTTTGACCATTTTTTTTGGCAATTTTCTGGTAATCAAAAAATGATCCAAATCCATAAAAAAATGAGTAAAAAAAATTATCAATTTTATATTGAAACTAAATACATTTTACATATAAATGGATAGATAATATAATACTCGTATTAGGTAAAATACTCGTACCTATACCTATTCATGTTATCAAATTGTTTAATTTCAGATCCTTACAAAGTATTTTGGTTGAATTTACCCCTATATGTTTAGCCATGTATGAAATTAAACCAAATTTTATTTACTATATTAGGATAGGTTAGGATTTAAAGTTAATTTCATATACAGGTTTAGGGGTCAAGTTGAGCTAAAAATAAAGGGGTAAATTCAGCCAAAATAGGAATGAGATTAAATCGGATTCTAATTTCTATAAAGATACTCGTAATTATCTTTTTTTCAAGTAAAATTTGTTCAAGTACCTACCTATATGTATTATATTAAAATTGAATAGAATGCAAATACTGGAGTATGTTATAGGCATAGCTTAGGATTACCAAATGTGCAAAAAAATGCAAAAATTAAATTTGCCAAAAAAGTGCTAATTGAAACGTATTAGGCCTTTTTGCAAACAATGATGATAAATGCCATATTTATAACTTGAGTATAATTCATATTAAAAAATTAAAATTAAATTATTTTAGACTGATGATTCAATTCGAATGGAATCCACCTACATTAAAATTTGCATTCGAATGACTCCTCTCATTAAAGTGCACAAAATTTTCTAATTTTTTTATTTGTATTTAAGAATGCCGTAATAATGACTCATACTAAATCCTATATAACTTTTTCTTTAACTAAATTTAAGTAAAATACTCAAGTTATTTAACTACAATTTTTAATTATCTTACCAAGACTCATTAAAAATTAAAAATGCGTCATCAGAATTTCAGATTTCAAAATCAAAATTAAGCAAAATTAAATAGTACGACAATTCTTACGACTACATATATATACTTATACATTTAATATGTACAAGATAAATAAACTCGAGTATCTTAGCTTGGTAAAGCCGACTAAATCTGTCCAAAAATCGTCAAAATTGGTGCCTAAAAAGAACCCAATTTACTGACCAAAATGAAAAAAATCCAAATTTCAGCATATAAATATAGAATAATAGTCATTTTTATTGTTCAATTTCAAGTTACCATGGTATTTATATCAAAATACTTCACAAAAATCGAAATTATTAACTAAATATGGCTATTTATACTCGATATCTTGATTTAGTATATCATAGTTTTTCTAATTTTGTCCAATTTGGTTATCTTGATTTAGTAGATCATAATTTTGATAATTATGATCTACTATGATTTTCGTCAAATTTGAGCCTTTTGACTATATTGGCTAAAATAAGGGTGTCCAAAATCCAAAATGGTCAAATTTGACCAAAATGGCTGGCTAAAAGGGACCATTTTCTGTCCAAAATGAACATTTCAAAATATAAATATAGGTAGGATTATATTCATTTTTACTCTTTAATTTCAAATAATTTATACCAAAAACTATTAAAAATCAAAATTATTGACTAAATACTGCTATTTATACTCGATATCTTGATTTAATAATATCATAGTTTTGGTCAATTTTGGATGAGGTATGTATCTGGAAAAAAATCAATTTCAGCCGGCTAAATTGCCAACTCTGACGCTCTGAGTAAAATCTCAAAATCCTTATTTGGCAAAATATTTCAAGATTATTTTTCTCTCTCATCAAATAATCTTGCTTTATACTTTATGTATTATAATTCTAATGGGCTGTTGATTTGTAGACTACTATAGTCTACAAATATATATATATATATATAGTCTACTATATAGTCTACTATAGTATCTTATATAGATTATTACTAACTACCTATCTATATAGAAGAATATTATATATATTATTATGTTTAAGCATTTTTTTTGCATGAAATTCCAACAAGTTCAAATTCAAATGTTTGTAATTCACAAAACAAACAAATTACAACAAAAGAGATCAAGTCTCCTAACTATGCTTGTTTAAATATTATTAGCAGAGCCCGGACAAAAAATGCAATTAAAATACAAAAAAAGACAGTTAAAAACGAGGATTTTCTTACAAAATCTAAAAAAATTTAAAACTATCATAAATGGCTTTTTTTTTAGAAAAATAGGTCAATTGAAAAAAAGAAGGCAATTTTTTTCGAGAATTAGTCAAAAAGAGTGAAAAAATACACAAAAGGAAGAAAAAAGAGGGCGAGTCATTGACCTTAATTTGACCTAAAAGGGATATATTATCACAAGTATTAGCATCATACAAAATTTAACCAAAATCCCCAATTTTCAAACGATGTGTATTCTTAAAAACAAGACTTTTTTACAAAATCGTAAAAAACTTGCAAAAAAAGCTATCATACATAAATGGCCTTTTTTTAAAAGAAAAATAGCCAAAAAAAGTGGAAAAAATACAATTTTTTCGAAAAATGGTCAAAAAAGAAAGAAAAAAGGGGTTCATTTGACCTAAAAGGAATATATCAACAAGTATTAGCATCATACGACTCACTAAAAAAAGTGCCTCAAAACTGCCAACTTTTCCGAGCACTGATTATTATAGATAGGTATACATATAGGTATATTATAATTCAAATAAATTCTTATAATCTAAAACTTGAGATAGAAATTGTAAATTAAATCCTATTTGTCACATCATCCATCCTCTTATGTCTTATCCAACTAAATATTCAAATAAATTAACCAAAATCAAACATACAGATATAATATAGCCGAAGTATCCTTGTCCAAATTGTCAAATAAACTAAAATAAATTTTTCCAGTTAATTGAATACAATTATGAGTTAAATTGAACCAAAAATATAGGTGTAAATTCAACCAAAATAAAATAGGGACTGAAAATTAGGTTCTGTGACAAAGGACCTACAAAAAAGAACCTACAGACATTAGGCCTACCGACACTTGTCTTACAAATGGAAGGCCTACAGAGACAAATGTCCTACAGGCTAAGTACCTACAGACAATACATCTAACTCCTCAAATTGTAGGTCAAAAATGGCCTACACTTAAATCTTATTCTTAGGATAGGAAATCTGAGATGTGTAGGCCATTTGTCTTTTTGGTCAAATGTGGCTCTAGGCTTTAGTCTGTAGGACATTGGTCTTGTAGGACTTTTGTCTTTTTGTAGGTTTGAAGCTTGTAGGCCTTTTGTCTGTAGGTTCTTTGACAACCAGACGGAAAATTAAACCCTTTATTAAATTCTTTAACCTAATCTAACAAAATTAGTTAAAATTATGATTTTTACGATAGCTGGTACTCTCATATTAATATGGTGTAGGTAGTAATTAGGAATTTTAGCAAATATATTTTTGGTAAAAATTGCAAATTGACAAAATGTCCATTTAAAGGTAAATCCTTGATGGAAATTCCTCAAAAACTTGGAATTAGTATTGTATATATATTCTCGTAGTCTAATATAGGTAGTATAAGTAAGTATGGTATTTAATTTAGAGGAGATAATTTTATGAATAATTCAAATTCTAAACTAAAGGAAAAGTAAGCTTCCAAATCTTTCAAGTTTTCAATTTACAGTTCAATTCTAAACTCTTTAGTATCTTATCTATACTATCTAAATACACTTATATAACGATAAGTATCTGCTGTATAATATCTATATGTATAATATGTAATAATTATATAAAAAAAAGAGATACATTATATAGATCAAAAATGAAGGCTTTGAAAAATCGAAATTTGAGCTGACCTTTTCGAAATTCATTTTTGAGAAATTTTCTCACATTAAATCCGATTAGATATTTTATGTATAAGTATTATAATAAGATCTCTTAGTATTAGAGCAGCCTGAAATACTTGTAGATTGAGATTTCCCATATCTGGATCTATAAGAACTAAATAAATAATATCCTCAGCATTTCTTTAATATCTAAGTGTAAACATCATCATCGAGATAATAAAAATAATAAATAAATATAAAAAAATTGGAATTTGATCTACTAATCTCGTATATTAAATGATTATTAAAACTTTATTTATTGTAGGGTAAGTATATCATAATCATAATATAGAAATTTAACAACTAAATGGTCAAAAACAAAATATGTAGATATAATATATATACCGAGTTATTCAGAAATAACGCTATAATAGCTCAAAAATCCCATTTAAAATGCTATTGAAATTTCGAAATTTTTGGATTTCGAGCTTGGACTTTGAATAATTTTGCATTTAAAGTAATCTAAAGTAACCATAGGATAGGTTACTTTAGATTTAGGTTACTTTAGGTTGCTAATTAGGTTACTTCAGCTCAAAAACCCCATTTAAAATGCTACTGAAATTTCAATATTTTTGGATTTCGAGCTTGGACTTTGAAATATTTTTGCTTCTAAAGTAATCGAAAGTAACCATAGGATAGGTTACTTTAGATTTAGGTTACTTTAAATTGCTAATTAGGTTACTTCAGCTCAAAATCCCATTTAAAATCTAATTAAAATTTCGAGATTTTTGGATTTCAATTACCTATGTGTTTAGAAAAATTTTTTGTTTCTTACTAAAAATGAATAAGATATGATATTTTGAATATAAATAAGCTTTGGCCTCCCTGACCCTTGACCTTTAGAGGTCACCGTCCAAGGTCATTTTTAAGGGCACATCAAGACCTACCTATTGATATGTATAATACATCATCAATTACGAATTTATATATACAGAAGATAGGATAAACTTAGCTCTTTAAGGTCCCTTTAATAATCAATAATCATAATCATAGATTTTACTTTTTCAATAAAAAATTGTAAATTCTATCCAAATCAGAATTAACTAACTTTGACTACCTATATAATACTATAGTATATGCCAATAAAGACGATTTTAACCCTTAAGTTCCTTAAGATACTTAAAAATTTGAACCCTTTTATTAAGCATTCGTGCAAAATAAATTTAAAAAAAGTGAGTTTAGGTATATTTATTACTCTTGCTGACAAAACAAAATTTTGACGATTTTTTTTGTCGTAAAAAGTGTAGGTACATTACTTACAAGTCTCATTGAAGTTTATAGAAAAAAGCAAAGGCTCACAAAAAATATTAAATTAGTATTATTTCAGCTCAGTCTTCATGTTGTCAGTTCACTTATATAAAGTCAAATATACAAGACAAGAGTCTGAATGTTTATTTAAAAGTTAAAATTTTTTTTTTCTTCTCTCATCTCAAGTAATGGCTCATAAAGTACAAAATCAGCCCTTCTTTCAAACATACAAGCCCTTAAATAAAGCTAAAAGTAAAATGCATACTCTTTCATTATTGGGCGAGCGAAGCGAGCACTTGGCTATCCAACTTTGCTTGCAATTTGTCCCTCTGTTTGTCTGTCCAGTGGATAATTCGAGAACTACTAGACCGATCTTGACCAAACTTTGCTTCCACATTGTCCGTCCGTCCTTCGGTCCGTCTGTCTGTCTGTATGTTTGTCCAGAGGATAACTCAAAAACTACTCAACCGATTTTGACCAAATTTGGCATGAAGGACCCTTATAGGGTCTAGTTGTGCATACTCGATAAAAAATTTCAGATTGCCCCACGCCTAGGGGTTAAGGGGACCCTTTAAGGGTCGCCCCATGTTAATCAAATGTGAAAAATCAAAAATGGGGTTTAAGCGGCTTTAGTTAGGGGTAATCGATGATGGAGATCCTGATTTTGATATCCATTTAACCAGAAAATTGACCTTTAACCCTGGAAAATGTTATAACTTGAGAGTCCTTCATCACTTTGCTCTCCCAATTTATAATCAAGAGCTGTTCATTAAGTCCTAGTTATCTGTTATTTGAGTCTCATGTGAATTACATGTTCGCATAGCATGTGAAGGGCTGTTTTATATACGAGTACCTACAGATAGAACCTAGAAAGAGATTTGAAAATAAAAATAAAAACTAAAACTACCCTTTTAAATTTTTAGCTTAATTTAATATAGTACCTATATAGTATGACTACTGGCTTCTTATTATAGTTTTAATTAACAAGGGGAGACCGGAGCCTGTATATTTTTGATTTTCAAATTTTGGTGTTCAATCGACCAAAACCATCCTAAAAC
>JAQIXA010003990.1:0-12478 GCA_034699045.1 Nanhermannia cf. coronata Gr-Ori-00579 | reverse complement strand
TGGTCTGGGAGAATCCTAAGAATTGGTAAGTACTCACGTACTTTATAGGTACTGTATGTAGTATCTTTAGGGAAATACAAATTTTGAGCATTTTGACTATTGGAACGAATACCTACATAGATAAAGTACCCTACTCACGATAAGTTGAGTATTTTTATTCAATTTTGATTCTAATAAAAGTTTTAAATGGCTTTTTTGGAGAATTTCATTACTAGGTAGATGTACATCGTAGATGTAATTCATATTTTCATAAAAAACGAACCAGATCTTTTTTGAAATATTTTGAAGAAAATTACCTTTAAGAAAATGATGTGAAAGAACAAGAATGGTTCTTTTGGAAGCTTCAGAAGCCTGGACTATAGTGTCAGCGAGGTAAGTACCCCCAGTAGGTAAATCCCTATACCTTAGGCAGAGTCTATAAGGTGGATCATTTCTTTCAAGTTCTGAGGCAAGAACTTGTCGAACCCAGGCTTCATCCTTACTCGAGTAGGAAATGAAGGCATCAAATAATTTATCCCTTTCAATCGAAGATCCTTCACTACATGTTGAAGCTCCAGCAAGTGTAATCCTCCAGCCGAATTTCGCGTAAATCCACACTTTTAGAGCTTTTCTCCAGTAATAACTGACACCACTTAACAGTACTAGGACAAGGCACAAGACACTAAGGCTCAGTAGTAAAGGTAGGTAATTAAAATTGTCTGAATTGGCTGAATTAGGCTCAACAATTGACAACCCAGTCTCATGTGATCCCTCAGATTCTAAAATTTCAGAATTTTCTCCAGAAATTGATGATTGATGATATGATCCTGAGGAACATTTTACATTTCTTTGGTCCAATAGTCTCAATACTAGTAGTTCATTTTTGGCAGTCTTGTTTTCCCCAATTGTAGCAATTTGATCTACACAATGGACTTGTCCAGCATCGATGATTTTAACCCTATTAAGTCTCAACCAATCTCGCATAATTTGCGAGAAATGACAATCACAAGACCATTCATTACCCCTTAGGGTGATCTCACTCAAACTGTGCCTTACCATAAGGCCATTAACACTAGACCAGATGGGCAAATCGATGAAATTATTATTGTGAAGCCAAAGTACATGTAATTTAGACAAGTGTCTAAAAGTGTCATTTGAAATATAGGATAAAGAATTCTGATGTAGGTAGAGTTCTTCGAGTGAGTCTAGATCTTCAAACTCGAAGCCTTCGAGTCTTTCAAGGAAATTATTTTGCAGGTGAAGAATTTGCAAATTTTTAAGTCCATGAAATGATCTATTTTGTATAATCTCAATATGTGATGCATTTAAGAATAAAGATTTGAGGTTTTTCCGGCCAATAAATGCATGTGAATCGAGTGATGGGATGATATTTCCATCAAGGTAGAGTTGGGTTACATCCATAGGGATTCGGCCTGGAATTATCGTTTGTGATTGAGTTTCAAGCATTGAACAATCCACTAAATTGGTGGACCATCTGTAAAAAAATCAAATTTATGATTAAATAACTACAGATATTTGAGATCTAGCACTTTCCTAACTAGCACGAGTAGATAGTGTAGATACCTATGTGACATTTAACTTGATATAAAATTATCTCATTTTTTAAAAAATACTTTAATCCTAGAACCTAAGGATAATTTAGGGATAATTTTAAAAAGTTTTTCGATATTTGAACGCCTTATTTTACAGATTAGCATGAACCATATATTATTTTGACCTGTTTCATATCAATATCTAGTGTAGAAATAGCCGAGATATTCTCAAACTAATTTCAAGTCAAAATGACAAATGGTTCTTTTGAAAATAAGATGTCCAAATTTCAAAAAAAATTATGGGCTATATTCCTAATCTAAACAAGACTAATGTATTACTTATCTAAAAGTAAATCTAAAATTTTCGAAATTCTAAGGTGTATTATATCTATTTGGGCTTAATTTTAAAAAAATTTGATCCTAAATAAACCTTAATTTAAGAAGTTAAAATTAAATAATGCTCTAAATAACTAGATTAAAAATGAGAACTTACGATAGATCATGATAGCAGGAGCAATTTTTGGGGCAAGTCATTTGACAATCACAAGCATCAAAATCACAACAATGACAGAGTGAGAAACAGTGAGATTCATATTTGCACAAAAACTGATTCGAAGGTATGGTCATAAATGGTACTGGCTCGTACATCCGGTCAAATGCTAGAGTACATTTAACATCTGAAGCATCCAGGATATAAGGATATGAGCCAACACCTTCTAAACTGTTCATTTTTTGTAACCATTCCATAGAGCAGTCACAATGTAGTGGATTATGTCCAAGTAGTATCTCAGGAATTTGTGGTTGTTGTGATGGATTTGTTGATGGTGTTCTAGGTGACAATCTGAGAGAATTTTGATCCAACTTGATCAACTGGTTTGAGCTCAAATCAACTCGAGTTAAGTTAGGTTTACGAAAAAATGTATAAGGTTGTATAGTATGTATTCGATTGTTATTAAGTACTAGGACTTCAATTGAATCCGGTAGATTTGCAGCTGAAATCTCACCAATGTAATTATTACTCAGGTCAAGATTTCGAATTCTTAAACTTTCTGATAAGTCAAGGCATGAGCCAAGTGTTGCAATATTATTCGATCTCAAATCAAGCCATTGAAGTTTTGGTGGGAAGTTTTGATACTGGAGTTCTTCCAGTGCATTTGCACTTATATTGAGCCACAAGAGATTTGGGATATTTTTGAAAAGTCCAGTGATATCTTTGATCCTATTCGAGTCTAGGCGGACAGCTTGCAAATTATCATTGTGATCAAAAGCTCCTGGTTCAACCGTCGTTATATTATTTTTGGCCAAATTGACGATTTTCAAAGATGGCAGTTGACCAAATGCATCTGAATGGATTGATTTGATTTGATTGTCGGTAAGTCGAAGTCCATATAAATTTGGTAGAGATGCATAACTTGCATTTAAAATACTTGTTATGAGATTCTCACCCAAATCCAGGGTTCTTAATTGGATCAGGGAGCCTATAGCTTGTGGTATTTCTGTCAGTTTATTTCCACTTAAATTTAGATCTTGAAGTGCTGAACAATTTTGAAAACTTTCACTACCACAACTTTCAATCTTATTCGAGTCTAGAGCTAGGAAACTGAGGACTTGTAAACCATTACAGATGTAACTGTCGATTTGCTTAAGTCTATTATGAGACAAAAGTAAAGTGTGTAGGTTATACATACCAGCAAAAGCATCTTCAGAGATATGATGAAGTCGATTTGATTCGAGATTGAGAACTTGAAGACTGTATAAATCTTTGAAAAGGATCGAGTCAATTTTGGTCAATTCATTGTTGGCCAGGTTGAGTAGGATAAGTCGTACAAGGCCTGAAAATGTCTCACCATTTACCCATTCTGATGATAATTCATTGTTTGATAGATCAAGGGCTACTAGGTGTTCAAGACCTTGAAATAATCCTGGAGCTAGGACAGCTAGAGAATTATTTTGCAAGTAGATTTCCTTTAGGTGTTTATTGTCTTTGAAAAATTCTGGAGGTAGGGATGTCAGTTGGTTTCCAGCAAGGGAGATTATTCTCAGTTCAGTTAACCCCAGTAAAGCTCGTTCTGAAAAAAATTATAAAAATTAATTTTTCATTGAGATTTAGAATTATAAGATTAGAGACTATTTGAATATTTTGAAAACTACGATAGATACTTTTAGATTTTAATATTTTGTTAAAAATTGAAAAAATTGTGTTGGATAATGGGGGAACATAAAGACCTAACATCTAAAGTAAAATTAAACCTGAAGGTATTTTAAGATTATATGATTCAATTTGGAATCAAAAATCTCAAATAAAAAAGTAATTTCTACAAATACAGATACAGATTAGATGCTAATAGCCTATACTAATGTAATGTAATGAGTTTCTAATAAGAAATTTTGGATTTACCTGCAGCAAGTGTGATTGAATTTGAGTCAATCCGAAGTTCTTCAACTTTATTGACCATGGAAAAAGATGCTGGTGGTAGTAGTGTGAAATGATTTGAAGACAAGTCAAGAACTTTGATGTGATTTGCACAATTTGGTGGATTTGTTGGGTCAAGAGGAGTGATCCCGATTGATCTTAGGTCTCGAAGCCAACAACCAGTCAGATTGAGATGTGTTAGAGAAGGCAAGAAACACAAAAAATCATTTGGTAATCTGAAATAGAAAATAAATATTGTTAAAATACAGCAAGAACCCAAAAACTTCCAAAAAAAGTAAAAATCCTTTCGTAAAATGGAAAGCGAAAATTTTGATTTTGATTTTAAATACAGATGTATTGGCTTATTCAAACTTGAAATATTTAATTTTTAATAAAAAGTATCTACGCCTACCAGGTTCGTATTTTTTTCTATTTAGGTATACATATTTGAATTTAAGGATTGTCAAAATTTATAACTGTATGTATATGAACTTACGTGGTAAGACTAGTGGTGGACATGTCGAGATGCCTGAGTTCTTGAAGACCCTGGAAAACTCCATCTTTGATATCCAAAGCGGATGCTGGTGTCCAGCTCCTGAGACTATTTTTATCAAAATTTTGAATTAATTTCAGAACTTAAAATTCCTCGTATATACATGCATATTATAGATATTTCAAAATTCTCTGCTAGTGTTATATCACTATTAATTATAAAATTTTGCAAACCTAGTTGAAGTCCGAATTGTCAGATTTCTCAAATAAGGTAAGTAGCTAAGGGCTCCTGGTGTGATGCCCGCAATTCGACAATTGTCGAGTCGAAGATCTCGCAGATTCGGCACCGCCATAAAAACCCCATGGCTCAGGACGAACCCAGAACTTTGCACAGAACTCGAATACTCCTGGTGAGTTTTACTACTACCACATTCTACCCACAGCGATTTCGCATGTTCTGGACCTACAAAAAAATACAATCATTTACATACTTGCAGAAATATCAGTTCATATCGAAATTCCTAAATGTCCAAATTATTCAATTTTCAAGTAATTTTTGTGCACTTTCAAACCGTTTAAAATTTATTTTCATAAAATTTTAATCAAAAAATCCAAGAGATTATCCTGTTGTATGTTCTTCAAAATTAAGTTCAGCTCAGAAATAAATGATGCCGATCTTTTTATTTACAAATATGAAAAAATGAGGTCTAAATTGAGTTTTTCATAGCTGAAATCAATTATTTACTGACTAGAATAAAATTAACTTGTACAAAATTCGTTACAAGAATTTTCTATACCTAAATAAATTAGTCAAATTTCATTTTTTATCCAATCTGTTATTGGACTTTCTCAAATTCATTTTTGAAATCCTAGATTTCATTAGGAAATTTGTCTTTTAATCTAAATTAAATCTAGGATTTCACAGTAATCTAAATCAAATAAGAACTTTTGACATTTTACGATTTGAACATTTGGTTTTGTGTAAATTTATGCTTATTTAGAAGTAAAGAAAAAAAACGTAAAACTTGAAAAACTTACCAACTCCATAAACTTCCTCCTCGACAATTAAGTTGTTGTTTGAGCTGGGCGTCTCGACGAAGCAATTAAGTCGCTCATAGTCATTCTGAATGATGGACCATTGGCAATTCGGTTGAGTTGACCAACATTGACCAAGGACCAAGGCCAGAACTAGTAGTATCTCTGTCCAACTGAGCCTCCACTTATACTTATGAGAATATCCCATAAGATATCCCGCAAATTGAGACTTGAACATTTTTCTCATAAAATTTCAATTTCTGGCTCATTCCTCGTGTTTTTATTGACACTCATTTCTCATTCTCTTTTCTACCTCGAAACTTTTTTTTATATTCTTGAGCTCTTAATTTCACTTTTACTTACAAAAAAACCCTACCAGTATGTGGCATGATTCTTATTACATATATAGGTATTGGTATTTGTAAAAAGTGTATTTTTTTTGTCTCAAAATATACTTAAAATACTGAATTCTGGATTTAAAACACCTGCACTAAGGTTGACGTGTTGTACAAGTTGAATATATTTCTCTGGAAATTTTCTGATAAATGTGTGAGGGTTGAGCGTGATCTGGAATAATTCAAATAAACAAGAAATAGATTAGTTTCATAGTTTCAAGTTAAGTTATCTACAAAAAGTCTTGAAATACATGCAGGGGTAGTTTATTTCAATAGATAAGAATTTTATTTTGATAAATTTCTCAATTTTGGTACAAATTTGGACATTCTAAATCAAATATATCGAAAATTCTTTGATAACTTGAAGGTTTAATTAACTCTACAAAGTGTGCTTTAATTTTGAACAAAAATGACAAAAATTATAAAAAATTTCAAATTTTGATACTTTTCTCCTAAAATTAGAATTTATTTTTGTCAAAAAAATACAATTAAATAACAGTTCCCTCTTCATACACTAATTCACTGATTTTTTTAAATCTTTAAAAAAAGTGTAGTCTTAGGGTACTGTATACTGTATAGCTAACTAGATATATTATTTAAATTTTATAAAATAAGTAATTTAGGATATGTAGGGTACCTATTTTGATAGATCGTTTGAATGTAAAAATTGACTGAAACCGAATAAATTCCCAGGTCCTATTTCCTCTACTAATAAATTACATCAAATTTCAAATTCAAGTTTGAGAACTTTATTACTATTGCCCCTATAGTTCGAGTGTATACTAGTACTAGTACAGGTAAGTGTGGTACTTCATAAATATGCATTTAGGAATGTAAAATGAATTTAAACCTTACCCTACTCTATGTATACTTATGTACAAAAACCTATACTTTTTACATAAGAAATAAGTTTTTTCAAACCTAAAAGTTAAAAGTAATACCCATATCTCATACAGGTCCATTCCATATATTATTTAAGTAAAAAATAGTCTTACAAATAGTACAGGTATAAACTATACAGTTGAAATTGAAATATAGTATTGGAATTAGCCTTAATAAATTCAGAAGATAAACCTGAGCTAGAAAAGGGTCCATACTAATGGTAGTACTATATATACACTATGCATAATATGTAAAAGGTTAAAAATTTTAAAATTTCATTTTTACAAGCTAAGGGTGACATGAACATGAACAATGTAGGTGGTTCAGACTCAGACACATAGAATTGGAGAATAAGTACCTACCTAGGCTTTAACTAGTACCTTAGCCATAAAAATAAATTTTGAACAAAAACTAGAGGAGATTTAATTGATGTGTAAAAGAAAAGGAAGGCTTGCTCTCAATTATACAAACCATATTTTATTAACAAAGTCAATGGTAAAACTGTCAAAAATGAGGATTTAATGAGGGTTTTATATGGACTAGGTCTTTTTCTAACCAAAATAACTAGCTAAATATTTTCAAAAAATTTGTAAAATTTGAACCAATTATAGAGATTATGAAAATTTACTTTGATTTATGAATGTACAAAATATCTACAAATAAATTGGAAAATTTGAAAAACACGAAATTGAAAACTAAACGGAATCACATGATCCTTTTAAAATCAATTGAGAAGTTAGCTAAATGAATAGAAATTTATGTGCAGTTTTAGGTTAATTTCCTGATAGTTCCTAGGTCAATCTGAAGGCCTTAAGTTGAAGTTTAAATTCGATCAGAATCATGAGATACAATATAAAACAGGCCTAAAAATAACTATCGAAAATATTGAAAAGATCGCCAGATTTCCCTTGGAAAAATTGCTTTTTTATTGCTTTAATTTTGAACTGAATGTCAAAATCCTCATATACTAGTAGTATCTGTGACTTGTAAATAATATGCTCAAATAATTACAGCTATCAGTGTCAGTATAAAGCCTAAATTGAATAATACATTTAAATTCCTTGCTCTCAGATTCTCAATAGAACAATGTTGAAAGATGAGTCGTCGAAATATCGAAGGTATGGGTAAAAAAAAAAGTTCATTCCGCTAGGTAAATATATCAAGATAGAGAAATTGAGAGCCTAGAGCACTCGAGATTCAAAAATATATTTACTTACCTACTTGAAATGTACAAAAATGTATATTACCCTACTACTAATGTATAACCAGTACTAGTTATTTCTTACTAATGTACATTACACTTTACTAACAAGGTCTCATCTCTCTTTATACTCATATCTTGAAGATTTTAAGCCCTCACAAGAACTCACAGTTTTTTTTTTACCTTTTTAGTCTGAAATTGAACAAACAAGTCAAATTTTCAAAGTCTCAAAGTCTCAAATCTCATAATATGTATTATGAGTCGTAGCCTATGTAGGTACTACTGACTAGTATACAATAAGGGTAGATTAGAGATAGTTCTGAAAGTTTTTGGAATTTGAATACCATGTTTTTGAATGGTATATTTTCCTGGAAATTTGAAAATATCTTTTAGATACCTCTAGATTTAGATAGAAAAATGTCAAGTCAAATGGATACTATACTGTATCCAGACAGTCCAAATTTTTAAAAATTTCTAAACTGTTCCTAATTTACCCTTGATAGTGTAGTATTATGACTAGTTGAGATTTGAGACTGAGGTCAAACTCGTGAATTGAATGTATATTACCCATTTTATTTCATTATTATTTGCTCAAGTCCAAGATAAGGCAACTCCTTATAAGTCCCTTTAATGACTGTGAGGTTTACGGGTTCTACACATATGTACTTATCCCTACTATCCCTACTACTTATAGTCTTAATGGACTACAGTGTACTATGTACTATGTGCAAAATTTATTGTAAAAAAACACTCAAATGCCAAAAAATACACAAAACCCCCTGCTGCCGTACTCTTGTCCTGTGTTTTCATTGTACAAATGCTAATTGTGCTGAGAAAAAGTATAAATTATCATTTTTGCAGTATTTTTTTTTGCTTGCTGCTTTAGGTGTTTAGGAGCTTTTGAGTAAAGTTGAGTTTAAAAATTAAGTGATTGTCAAGTTTATACACATCCGGTTACTTTATCCAATTGGAAAATCTCTAAATCAAAAACTTGGGCCTTTGCTTAAGCTTAAATTTTGCAAAATTTGATAACCGAAATTGCTATAAAATTGTCTTTTGAACCAAATTTTATAAAAAGATAACTTTTTTAGCGCTTCGCTTGTAATGTTTTAAAAAATAAGGTTTTTTATCTGAATTTTGATCCAAAAGTCAAATTCACTACATTACTGACACTGGTCAAAATTTAGAGAATTTCTATGCTGATCGAAATAAATCTATAGACTCTGAAACTGAAATTGCAGGGTTTCATATATTTGGATCGACCTAGAGGTCTGAAATTGCAGAATTTCATCGGCCTAGAGGTCTAAAATTGGAGGATTTCAAATTTCATGTATTTATATCGACCTAGAGGTCTGAATTTCCAAGAATATTTTTTAGATACCTCAAGATTTGGACTTTTGAAAATATGAAAAAATTCTTTTTGTAACTTTTTGGATTACGGTTTATAACATTATTTAAATAAGACCTTATCTCAATCTCGGGCAAAATAATAATAATAAGCTACAACTACAACTACAGTATTTGTGCTAATCGTAAGTGATCACTTAAACCCTTTTTTCCCTCAAAAATTATGCCAAAATCACAAAATCTGCAATTTTTTTTGTCAAGTCAGCTACTAATACTAGAGTATATGTAGCTGACAAAAGTCACAAAAATTTCTGAGAACTTCTCCAAGTGTTTTGTATTTTTTTGTGAAAAATGTGAAGAATTCCGTGTTAGTTTGCAATTAACTTGCGAAGAACTCAGCAAGTTACTCAAAATGCTTAAAAAATACTACAATTATGGCTTATGGAAGGATATGATCATTTGCCATTTGTTTTTTCCTCTACTTGTACTATAAGTACTTAAGTATACTTAAATATTTATGCTTATCCTTCAAAATAATCTTACTTATACTAATAGTACACATCACAACAAAATAAAATACAAAAAAATAGTACAGATAGATCGTGTGCTTTACATATATGTCCATATATCCGTGCTAAGATCACATGAATCTTTATTTTGATTTAAAAATTCACGAATTCTCCATCTTTCTAGCTACCTCAGTTGAATTGAATTCAAATTCTTAGATTTTTAAAGACTGTCTAAACCTACGCAAAATTTGAGTTTTTTTGAATAATAAGCTTTTAAGTAGATTTCTCTGTCTTTACTCGACTCATCCTTGTTAGTATGATAGTTAGTCAAAAAATTGCGATTTGTTTTACTTGTCATCTGGTCGATCATCAAGTATATGAGCAGGGAAATAAAAAAAATTATAAAAAAAGTAAACTCAGGTAGCACCGTGATAAAATGTGTAAACAACCTTTTATGATTTCGATGAACCTTCAATCCACAGTACTATGGTATGGTATGGTAGAACCCAAGATTTTTTGTAGTTTTTTTTATCTACCAAATGTCTTTATTACCATGTTTTTTATCTGGTTAAAAATTTGCATTTATTTGGTTGAAATCTTCTTGGCAGAAAATTGTTTGCAGACCAAATAGAGAGATACAGAGCTCAAGTTCAGGAACTCAAATATGCAAATGACTATAGTAGATAGATACATATAGGTATATGTAGGTATCTACAGGTATATGTATATTTATGTTGATATTTATGACGAATTATAATAGGTAAACATTTATTTAAATGGATTTACTTTTTGACTGAGTGTGATAATTTAAATGTTTTTTTACAGAGCAGAGGTTAACTTGCTAAATGGACTTTTTTCAACTCAACTCAACTCATCTAAATCTAAATAATAAGATAATAACAGTTCTTCATGATTGACTTGGAAAGTGTAGAGTGTAGAAGAGATGCTCTTTTTCTTTGGGTGTGGTTCTAATTGTCTGATTGGACAAAAGATAGAGAAATTCAAATTTAAAATCTTCAAAATCAGATTCAGTTTGAGCTTCAAATTTTGAATTTGAGATTAGAAGAGACAGACAGACCTAACTGATTTTGGAGTTTCTGTATTTTTCTATAGTCAAAAGTTCAGATCGTCCAATTGTAGACATTTGTTAGACCATTTTGGGACATTTCGAGATTTCCTCAAAGTTTGTCATACATTTATTGAAAAATACAGGTGAAGTTCATATTATCTTTTGTCAAAATTTTGAAAAAGTATCGGACGATTTATTTGAAATTGACTTTTTTGTATAATTTTTTAAAGAAATCTGATCTGAAGTGCAAAAAAGTGCGCTTAAATATTAAAAAAATTATCAGAAAAGGAAATACTGGTACTTTTCTAGTTTTTTTTAGAATCTTTAGAGATCGGAATTTCTGATCTCTAAAGGTCAGAATTCTGGTCTCTAGTGGTCAGTTGACCTAGAGGTCAAAAGTCTCGAAAAAAACACGTCAAAAATGCGAAATTCTGCTAATTTATTTTGCATTTTAAGTACATTTTAGCCATTAGCATTCCTGGTTGATCTAGAGGTCTGAATCTTTCAAAAAGATTCAGATATCCTGAAGAGCATACTAAAATGTCAAAAAAGTCAAATTAGGTATGTAATTTTTTGCATATCCAGGAGATTTTGAGCAATCCTGACTGATATTTAGAGGTCTGAAAATTCAAATCATGTTTAAAAATTTGAAAAAGGAAATTATCCTTTGGCAATTTTGCACTTTGATAAGTGTAATTTATTCTAAATATTTTTGGCCTGGCAAAAATGGGAAAAATCAACATGTGTGGGTCATGTAAATGACAACAACTTTATTATTACAAATATCAGTATTATATTAGGTACACAGGTCTACTCTAATAGTAGTAGCTCAAAAGAAACGGGAAATATTCAAAACTTAATGGTTTTTTTATGTTTCTCCATGTCTTGACTACTTTTTACCAAATCCTACTAATAAATATCTACTAGATAAACTCACCCTCAAGTTATTTGTACAAGTACCTAGTAGGTATATCTGCTAGTGTATTTATTAACTTTACATATTTACATGGTATCAGTAGTCTTATGAGTTTATTAAACATGTTTCTCACCAATTAGCAACTTTTGAATTTTATACCTTTATTACCTACTAGATGATACTACCTACTATATGTAGTAGTACTAAATCTGTACATTTATTTAAGAAATTTCCAATTAGAGACAATTTTAGAGTTGTTAAAATGTAATTTTTGGCACATGAGATCATGGGCCTACAAAATTACAAATTTACTGCTTATCTAATACCATATTATTAGTTGAAAAAAAGTGTTTAAAAATTTCTACTAACTTACTTAGGAAATGTGACAAATCTGGGAAAAGGGGTCTTATGGAATTTACAACCAAATCAGTCCTAGCTCTCCTAAAATTCTTGAAAAATTCTTAATATCTTACTCAAGGTAAGATACTTGAGAGTTTTTTTGGCATTTTTAAAACTGAAATATATGCAAAATGTCCGCTTTTATAACTCAAGTTGACGTGTAATTTACAGTATTCTCAGTATGTAGTTCGTGCTAAATAGATTTTATCTAAAGTTATTATGAATCGTGAATGATTTTCATAAAATTAGACAGAATTTTTCTCACAAAATAGGCACAAAAATCGATAT
>JAQIXA010003989.1:0-12480 GCA_034699045.1 Nanhermannia cf. coronata Gr-Ori-00579 | reverse complement strand
AAGTTGAGAATTTTGACAAAATTTTGGATTTTGGTTTAGGTAGGATTTCGGTCGGTAGGATTTTGGTTTGGTAGGATATTGGGAGGTAGGCTTTTGTCCTAGAATCCAAATTTAGGCATTTTGGTAGAGCACTTATAATTATGTTTACGAGTTATTTAATAATTTCTGTTTTTATACGAAATGGTGCTGTACTATGACAAAAACGGTTTCATGTTTATGGACAAGTACTACACTATACTATATAGCATAGCTAGTAAGAATATATTGCTGTTGAAAGACTCTATTTTGTCAAAATAGTTTTATAAAATGTAATATGCCTTAAGTCAACAATGGTACTTGTCATTTAGGGTCCTAGTAGGTATACTTTTCATATTTTTTAGAAAATGTACATTTATGCAAAAAGTGTTAAAATTCTAGTGTAAAAAGCATGATATACCGTCATTACATTTGTGATCTTGAATCTTGAATAAGCGTGCATTTTTAAGTACAAAGTAATATATTTATACTCATGCAATATCTACTTGCACTATATGTGAAATATTAAGTTTTTTTGGATATTTTTAGGGTATATAAGTACTACAGTAGTAGGTACTGTAGTATGCGCATGGTATACTTGGGGTGTTTAGTTCTATTCTACAATATCAGTATTTCTGGGTTTGAAATTTGAAGCAAAAGCAGATAGTAAGCTCGAGGATTGGGATAGTGTGTTTTGGTTCGAGTTCGGGGTAAAGACAAACAGAAATTCTATTTCAAAATTCTTACTTTATGGTAGATAGATATAAAGCATCAGCATAGGGAAAAAAAATCTCGAAAATTTGTGAAAAATCTTACATCGTGTCAGTTTCAGGATCCATAAGTAGAGAGTTATCTTTTTGAATTATCAGTGACTTTAGCATATTAGACTTGCATTACTTACAAGGGTTGTATCCTACAAAAAAAAGTTTCGGTTTCCCGATTCAAAATCGAATAAATCAAGTTGTTCCATACACATTCTGTTCTTCTTTTTTTGCAAGAAATAAATTGCTTTTGAAAAAAAGTGAATTGTGTGAAAATTTCAATAACATAAATATTTACCAAGTTCATTACTTTAACATTCAATACAAGAAGACTCGTAGTATTTACAATTTAGAGCTTGACAGGTGTGGTTGAAAACCCAATTTTAAAGGACCCTTTCAATACCTTGCAAAGGTTCGAAAATACTAGTAAATGCACTTGTCTTGTCCCATATACTACATATTACAGTACTATAGTATCTACAAAAGTACAGGGTCAAGTGACAGTTTTTTTCAAGTAGATATTTCTCAATTACCTAGTCTACTCGTAGTTGTGTGTTTTTAAAACCCGAGAAAACTTTAAGACTCCTATAAAGAAACTTTTTTAGGACCTAACGAAAACGTAAACTTACACTTGTACTTGTGATCATATCATTTTACACTTTACAGCTGAAACTAATTTAAATTAAAAAAATAATCAACAAGGATATATTCATGCTTAGAAGCAATTTTTCATCAAATTTCAAGTGTACTCTCTGTATTGTATAGTATTGTATTGTTTGAGCAGATAAATGAAAAGGATCCAATTTCAAGAAATTCAACGGATCCTTAAGGTTTAATGATATTCTACATTTAAGAAACAGGTTCGTTTTATAATTTTACATTTTATATCATTCTAGTATGTAAAAGGTCCATTGTATGGTAATAGAAGTATCTGGTTAAGTCTCTTTTATTGTAATTCTTATGGTTGGTTGATGGCACCCAAAAGAAATAAAATGAAATCCAGAATAATATTAAAAGACATACATATCTGTATTTGAATTTGTGGATTCAATAATGTACTTATAGGTATACTTGATAGAAGTGGTAGTATAAGTAGGTAAAAAGTAAATGAAAGAAAGAGATTGAATTCGTTAATGTGGAACGATCGCAAAATCAGAATAATTGAGCCAAGACTTAAACTTCTTACCTTGGCCCTATATTAGTACAAGTACTTATATCTTAACTTATTGAATAAAACTACCTATATAACATTTATAGGCATTGAGAAAAGGAAGATGTAAAGTAAGAAGTCTTTTACTTTTACTTAAGAATTTAGAATACAAGTAAAGAAAATCTAAAAGTCAATTCAATCCATACAATCAGTTTCAGAATACTTAACCGGGACTAGTCACACAAATTTAAAGAAATCTATACCTATCTACTCATAGGTACTACTACAAGGCCTAGAAAATAGGTAAAATAATTGCCACATGGAATAGTTATCAAAACCTTAAATGTCCTAGAAATGCAAGAATAGGTGATAAGAGCAAAGATTATCAAAATTTTGACAACAATTGGCTTTCAAATTTCGGAAGTATAAGTGGAGATTAGCTAACTTTTTTTGAATTAAAAAGCAAAACTGTGATGAGCAAATATCAAGATGGTTTTTTATAATTCCAAAATTTTGTAAAATCTGGTTTGAAATTTGAACACCTTTCTATGCATTTGCAGTTTATGTAACAATATTTTCTTGATTTTTTGTTTTTCGAGTGTAAGATAATGTCTTATATACTATATACTATAAGTTAACTATTATATGAATGTATTTAATAGGTAGACTTTGAGTAAAAGAAATCTTTGAATTAGATCTCTGGTTTGGGCTTTTATAACCCCGGAATAGGAATAGGAATAGAAATGAAGCACTCGATCAAAGTGAAAGTTTAACTGTACTTTTCCGTAGTCTTGAAAATTTCTAAATTTCTGAATTTCTATCGTACTACAATATTGGCATTGACTTTTTGGCGGTTCAATTTCTTACTTTTTGACTATAGATACATACTTACACTATGTATGTACTCCATACTTCATACCTACATTACCTTATGTCCTATATTAGGTTTTCTTACTATTTCAACTACTAGTAGGGTACTAGTACCTATATTATTTGAAATGTAAATGGGATATTTTAAATGCTTTTTCTTTCTTTGAACAATTTCAGCATTCATATTTTATACCAACTTTGTTCTCTACTACACTTACACTACTTATCTACCAAAATTCCTTTTCATTTTTTTCAAATTCCTTCAGAATTCAGTAAAAAAAACCAACCGGTTGAATTTTTACCTACTTGGTAATAAATTGTATTCATAATATCCATGTACATACTTGTATAGTTGAGTGAAATTTTTGAATATTTTTTGAGGAAAAGTTTTGAGACTTGAGTAGTATAGGTACTAGTGCTAGTAGTATGAAATAAAAGAGAAAGAAAAATCATTTTGAGAAGTAAAAGGCACTTTCTCTACACTTTTTTCTTCTTCTTACAGTTTACAGTTCAAAGATTCCAATGTAAATTTACATTTGCAGCTTATGCCTATTATGAATACCTTGAAATTTTTCATATTTTTCTCATCTCATATCAAGGAGGATATTTATGTATAATATTCGGTCGAATGAAGTAAAAGCTTCGATGTACATATCTCAACTTCAGAGTCTTGAAGACTTGAAGAAATGGTCTAAAATTTCATGAAAAAAGCTTCGGAATCCAACATTTCTCTTTCAAATTCGATGAACCCTGCAACAACTCACAATTTTTTATAAAAAATACTCTAGAAATATTTTACCTATTCATAACTTTTTCTAGTAGGTATACTATCAGTATTATACATACTACTGTGAGTAGTACAACACTTGCATTCATTCTTATGAATGAATTCAATAGACTTTTTAGATAAATAATAATAATGCGTGTGTCTATCTAGTCCTAGTCTAGTGTCTAGAATCCTCGAGAAATACAAAAAAATAAGATTATCCTTTGAACGAATATACCTTACCTTTATAATTAAAGTTTTGCAAGGTAATAGGAGTACCCTACTTATGTAAGTACCTAGGGCAAAAAAATTTGAAAAATCAAACATTTAAATTATAGTTTTCATGCTGCTCAATTGTTAAACATCTCAAATTATGATTGAATTTCCAATCAGTTTCAGCTTTCTTTTACTAAAATTTTTTGTTTCAGAAAACAAAATATTTTTTGAGTATTTTGAAATTTTTTTAGGATTTAGTAATAAGAGAATCTTTTATGGAGGTGTTTCTGTCATTTTATGAAAGAAACTCATTCATGTCTTTTTTTTTTAGATATTTATATCTAAAGGTAATAATAAAGATGATAAATAGTTGATGACAATGAGGTATGGTAATTTAAAATGCATTATAAATTAATTCAGTATTCTAATAAATTGAAATTAAGGGATAGGGTAGAACAAGTACTCATATACGGATAGTAGGTAGGGTACTTAATTAGATAGTGTATGTATGTAGGATAAATTAATATTAGAGATATTAATTTCTTTAAGCACCTTTTCTATCAATTAATGCAGCCCCCTAAAAGACAAACACACTTTATCTAATGAGCTCATAAACTTAATGAGTTCTACTTTATATGAACAAAAACCCTGCTTTATTCTACTCGTATATGCACTTGGTAATAAATTAAAAATTAAATAAATGTACTTGTCTTGCCTTCGTACCTACTACATGCATAGATACTGCACACATATATTGCAAAATACGTTTATAAAGTGCGTAAATAAACAAGACTCATAGGTACTCGACTGTGTAAATAGCATAACACATTTTATTAAGAATTTATGCAATCTACTATAAGTACCTACTTTAAATAAATAATTTCTGAAATTAATACAAAATCATATGAAACGAATGAGCGGAAATACTCGATTTTGCTTGTAAAAAATCTTAAAAATGAACAGAATTTTGAGAAAATTTCTGCAGTTTTTCCTTATCTTGAACTACGATATAAATGAGATATAAATTTAGTCCATACGAGTATTAGAAATTTATGAATTTCTGCGTATTTTTTCCTTGTTTATTTTTACAATAGTTATAAGTATAGCACATATAAGATAAATAAATACCTACTTGAATTTCAAGATCTGTCACACCTTTATTCTTTTGGGTCTTGGCCTGCTTTTGTCACCTTTCCTTTACTATTTATTATAAACCAAAGATATAAATATCTTTATTTCGCAAAAAAACTACAATGTGTTGAGAAAGAGACAAGATATCTAATGCCTTTTTTGAGAATTTTTTGATCGCTTTCGTTTGTAGTTTTTTATTGCAAATTTGTGCAAGTGTGAAAAAAACCGATTATAGAAATTTAATCACGCGAAATGTAACCTTATACCATTTGAAATTGTACCTACACGATTCAACTTTGACTTTTCCCTTTGATATTTGCATTATTCTCAATTCATGAACCCAATTTATAATTATGTAATTAGCTGCATTTGTACACTATATCGAGCCTACATCATTAAATTTTCTTTAGAGAAAAATCCTTTAGAGCAAATGCAAGACCTTATTAATTGCAAACTTTTTAAAGAATGATTATTCAATAGAACCTACTAGTATAGTAGTCAAATTAAAATTATTTTTAGAACATCATTAAGAAAACTGGTATATCTTTCATAATAAAATTTGTGGGATAAGTTGATTCATATTCGTAATTAATGTCAAAGTTCGAAAATTTAGATACATATACCAAGATATTCTATTATATAAATACTAGATAGTACTAATAGGTTTAGGACTATTTTAAGAAATGGAATTTTTCGAAAAAATTGTCCTGATATTACATATTTTGACAAATTCAACCCTCTATTTGACTACCTATCTTTATTTCTTAATATTTTTGATTACCTATTTATAAAACAATTACCCAATTACTTACATCTCCATATTTTGTGTAGGACTGAATAATAGTCATAGTCATTAGTCATTAAATTTTCATCATAAAAGTCAACTTGTCTTGAGGCTCCAGGCTATTGAAAAATTTCCACATGCCAGGCAGTATTACAAATGAGAAAAACAACTTCATTACAATTTAATAAGACCTAGGCTCTCAAGAACTTGAAGTGAAGCTGGAAAAAAAATTTATTTTACAAAAATCCAACCAGAAATTCAGTATCAGCACATTTATCCCAGCTAGCCCACATATGTCACATTTTTCCTTACATTTATTATTAGTATTAAAGTCTCGAGTCCAAAAAAGAGCCTTAAACTTGGAAGTAAAATTTTTATGAAAAAAAAACTATGAGGATTTTTTTTCGTAGCAGCAGTAATGATGTGTGTGTACATAGTACATACACATGTGCTTGAGAATATGATGATTTTTAAACTAAGGATATTGATATAGGATGTGAAAATAAAAATTTGAAGTACCATATTTCGTATAATATTACTAATACACTATACATAGGATAAGATATGAGGATGTAAGTATTTGGAATTTGAAGAGATGGTTTATTCAAAAGGAGATTTCATCGATAAATCATCCATATATTGGGAATCTGATATAAAAAAATTATCCTCAGCAAACTCATTTTTACCCATTTTTGGCACATTTTTTTGCATGTCTAGTTCTCACCACCATAACATCACCTAGACTAATTTGAATAACCCATAGAATGTCACATTGTCTAGGAAAATATTAAAATTCATTTTTGGGCCATCACAAAAACTCATAGCCTCATATGCTTGTAAATTGATAATCTAAAGTGATATTATGATTTTCTCAAAAGATTTAAAAAAAGTTAAGAAAAAGTTTCTGATTTAGGTAAATTCAAGTATAAATTCGAATTTCCTAATTCTAAATATTCGTATATGCATGCGTGTACTTACCTATATTTTATCGTTATTTAGATTTCTTATAGCTATTTAAAACCATCAAATTTACAAATAAATTCAAAAGTTGTTCTGAACCCAGGTACATATTTTATAGATATTTTAAACTTTTGAATTGATAGGTAATTTTCATTTTGACATTTTTGCATTTTACTAAATGAATGAAATATGCCTTTAAAATTGTCTAGACACAGAATCAATTCAATTTTAGACCTCCTTAAATAAATGAAATGTTTTATTTGACCGATAATTGCATGTCTGGAACAAAGTTTTTTGCATCACATCAATCATAAAATGTAAAAAAAGAGTAAAATTCAATAAAAACTTATGAACCGAGTAAGTGAATTTGATTAAACAAAGTTTGCCTTTATGAATTATAATATTTTTGTGGCATGTCCCATATCATTGTATAGTAGGGTTCTTGGTATTAGGTAGTATTGATATAGGTAACTTATATTTTATAGTTTAATAAAGGTCAATGGGTTGTCCAGGAATTTTTATAAAATCATTTTTATTCTTCTGGTCAAGTTGGGGGATATTAAAAAACGTGCATGCTTTCGTGAATTCGAGATTTTAGTTGAAAAAAATGTTCGATTTTCCATTTCCTAGAGAGAGAAATCAGGTTATTGGATATCTACTTACGACTTACTCTAGTGACTGATATACCTACCATGTAGTATTCTGTAGTGTACCTACTAGTAGTAGATAGTAGTAATTTCTATATAAAACTCCTCAAATTTGAATTTTTAGATGCCTTACTTAGAATTGATGACCGTGTTCAAAGAAATTTGGATTTCAGATTTAGATTTGGGATATTTTAGGGTAGCTTATAAACAAGTAAAGGAATATTTCAAAAAATTTGAAAAATATAAGTAGGTATTACATTAAGCTCCAGCCTCTAGCTCTTAAAAATAAGATTTTTTTGAAAATTCTCAAAATTCAATCAGAATTGAGAACAAAAATGTACAGAAAGTGTAGCTTACTAGGTATCTTAAGTATTTTAAATAGAATTACATAGAATAGAACCCAAGTATACCTTTACTTTTCAATATGGAAATATTTAAGGGTAGCATATTTTATACACGCTTGTCAAATTCATTTCAGCACAATTTTTCCCTATACCTATGTACTTTTCAAATTCAAAATCCTATCAAGCTTGAAGTTTCAAAACTACTTAAGAATGAATTGAGAGATTGACTAGATCTATTAGCACTAAAAAAACAAGTCTAATACATAAATACACTCCCTACTAAACCCTATAGTAAACCAGAAAAAGGTAAATATTTTTTCAAAATATTTTTCAATCTAATACTTATAGGTATGGTACCTATCTATATAATATAGTAAAGTATCGGAGAAAAAATTGAATGTAAAGTTCGCATACAAATCAATGACCTAGTATCCTATTCGTAATGTAGAGTAGATTTTTTTTGTGGATTTTTCGGCATTTATAAAAGGAAATTGAATTGGTTAAGAAAAAAGCACGATCCTCAATAGGATCAATATAATCAAGTTGATTTCGCCTTAATTAAATATTGGATATACTCATATGATAAAAGTCTGTCCTTATTTAATTACGAACTTTTTAGATTTCCTACTACATAGATACTTACCCTAGACTCTAATCAATATTTTACTATACATTCTAGTGTAGAATTTCGTAAATTTCATTACCTATACAAAAAAAGCCAAAAAGTGCTTATTTATACCGAAATTTAGTATAAAATCCTCTCAAAAGTCTACGTTTCCTTGATTAAAATTCACAATTCTTATTGGTATATCAAATATCTTATAAATATTCTAAATTTTGCGAAAGATTTTAGCAACAGAAATTCATATTAGTATAAATTTTGCTCTCAAAATCAGCTTTATAGAAGTGAGATTCTTGAATATTCATAAAAAAGCTAAAAATGCGAGCTTTTGAAATCTAAAATTGCGAGCTAAAAATATTGACTAGGTAAATACCTACTAGAAGGTGTATAAAAATATAAATTACCAAAATATCAGTAGTAGGTACTCATTTTCATGCCATAAATGGCCAAGTACCCATGTATCCGTCAATACAAAAATAATTATACCCAAAAATATTTATTTATTCGCCTTTGGTATAACTGTAAAAGAAAAACTTGGAAAGTGTTCGTGTTTGATTTGCGTGATTCGCAAATTCGCAAAAAAACGAGTGAAAGATTGAACTTTTGGGTGGGTGCATTTTTTCAGGTTTTCAGACTTTTTTGCAAAAAAATAATTATAATGAGGATCAAGGGAATATCAATTTACTATTTACTCAAAATATGTTATTAGATAGGAGTTTAGGGCCCAGTTTAGTACAAATATGGTAATATCTAATAATATACAATTTTCTCCCATGTGTAGGCTGTAGTTAAAGCTTATTATAAGACAAATAGAGGAAAATTTGACGCAAATATTATTAAAATACAAAATGTACAAAATGTAGTACAATGTAGGTACTAGTCCTACTAAAGCCTAGTATATAAAGTACTAGTATTTATATGTATGTAGTTGTAAGCAAAAGATTAAAAATGGAATATGAAAGGAGCTCATAAATCAGTGAAATTTCTAATAATGTTCTGTTGTGTAAAATTAGCCTGTGGTTCGGTCTCATATCAAAAATTACAAATTATATTTAATTTATGACACGGAATACTACTATGTATTTATACTAATATGGTAGTACCTAGTTATTATTAAATATTTCGCAGTTTAGCAGATGTTTTATTAAACTTTGTGAATATTTTGCAAATTTTGAAAGTTGCAAAAAGAAAGTACCTACCTATTTTGTATTTAATATTCATCAGAATTCAGAATCTATATACATATGTGTTAAGCTCTTAAATAAGCATATTCTGTCAATCAAAACCCGTAAAGAAAACAACAAAAATTAGCTTACTAGGAACTATTTACACAATTATCTATTTTGAAATCGATACTTACTGTATTTTTTAGGTAGGTAAATTATCATGTAAGATTAACCCAGAAACTTAAAAAACCATAAAAAATTTAATGAAAATTTTAGAGTAAATTGTAGAAAATTATAAAACATTAGAAGAGTGCTAAATTCTAGAAAAAATTTGAAGAAATATCAGTACCCTACTTCATAAGATTTCCTAATCCTGATCCTGATATGAAATATCAGTCGGTATTTTTTGATACATAGTATGTGTACCTACCTATTTAGTAAAAGATATAGAATTTTTTGAGATTTTTTTAGCAAATTAATCAAACCATAAAAGCATGTAGGTAGGTAGGTAGGTGTAGGTACAGAGGTTAGGAGTATGTAACTACCTATGTATGTATCTATATGCTTGGATTTTTATTTTATATTTTTTTGGGAAAAAATTCTCGCCTAGATATTTATGAACTTTCCCCATCTAACTTTGATTAAACTTTCCCTGCACTTTCTTTTTAATTCATTAAATCAATACTGCTACTTACTACTATCTACTATCCTAGTGAGTTTCATTTCATTTAAAAAACTGAGCTAAAAAGGTTTCTATGAGTATATAGAGTATAGCTTCTCTGGCCCACTTACATTTTTTTACCGTTTTTTCTCCTCAACTTGAAGTTTTTAGTTCTGGGAGCTTATTAGTATCAGAGCTGAGGCTCAAAAATATGGTTTAAGGTTGATTTGATGGAATACCTGAATGTGCAGTTGCAATTTTTCATTTTTAGAAACCTTTACAAAATACCTATCTAGAATCTAAACATCTATCTGTATCTTTATCATCTATCTGTAGGGTACCATAAGACTTTCATAAAATATAGTAAATATATTGACACAGAAATATCTAGGGGAAATAATATAAATGTACGAGTACATTTCTTCTAAATAAGTTAAAACTGAAGTCTGAAAATTTATCATTAGATAGGTAATGTAGGTATCTAAGAAAGCTTTAAATTTGATCAAATTTGCTCATAAAATATGCCTAAGTACACGTTTCACATTACAAATTTATATTTGAATGACTGAGTAGCTCGTATATTTTCAAGAGAAAATGCCCTTGGCCCTTGTCAAGTCAAGGAAAGGATAAGGATATCCATGTTGTGCATTTGAGACTTGATTTCTCTACTTTTTACTTATTTATTTTATGCTTGTAAGGAAATTCTGAGAAAAATAATAAATGCATACATCATGTTCTAATTCTTAGAAAATTACTACTATTCCTACCTAATACTATTCATACCTACTACTATAATATCCAGGTTTAACACACTTTGCCAATTTTTAAAATTGAACTTCTAGGTACATAAAAACAAAAAAATGTACCTACCTATCTATATATCGAATGATTTATTTTAAAGATCAATAAATTAGGCTCATAATAATGGCTAAATATTTCTTATTATTACATGGTATAATGTTATACTATACCTATTTTGTATTTATCTTAGGTATATAAGAAATCGGGACTAATACACAAGATTCAATAAAACTTTAAAAACATTTTATTGCTTCAAATCAGCCTCTAAATCCCAATTTGGCATCACTTTTACAAAATATTTCAAAATTTTCAAATAATACATACTTGGGTAGATACCTTTTAGGTACATAGTATTGAGTTAAAATTTAAAATTTTAGACAATTTATGACAAATGCTCAGTGTCCAAATTACATTTCCGATTATTCATTTTAGTAATTTTGCAATTTTTGCACTGTAATTATTGTTAGTAATTTACATAAAATTAGTACTAGTAGCACATGCCCTTGAATTTACCTACATACCTACTTGTTCGCTTTCGCTTATGTTTCCCAATTTTTCCAAGTTTAATCCAAGTTCCCTAATTTGACACAAATTATTCGCCCTTTGGGCCTTTTTGTCTTACACTTGAATAATTTTTAGCACACATGAGTATGCCATTACTTTCAACTTTTGAACAGCAACAGAAGCAGTCCAAATTGGTATAAATCGTTGCTTTAAAAAGAAAAAGGCAAAAATAAAATAAGACCTTTTATATGCCCATTCATTTATCAAAGAGTAAATACACACAAGCTCATACAAATTGTATGTTATGTAATGTACTACTTGTATAGTATCAGTATTTAGTAGTACAGTACATAGACATTCTACATAGGTATAAAAGTAACAAAAAGGGTAGATTAAAGAACCCAAATTTATTTTTAGTATTCATTCTGGATATATATTTCACATTTTCAGTTTACTTTTACTTTGCTTTACGAAGCGGACACAATTGCTTTACATAAGGTAGTGAGTAGGTATACTTATAGTATAGGTACTACTATAGTAGTTAACAAGTAAAAAGAATGAAATGGAATTTTGTATGGAGGAAAAGTGTAGGTAAATACTTATATTTTATAAAATAGGTAGAAATTGACTTTTTGGATACTGTAGCTCTAGGGCCACATTTCTATTTCTATTTCCCCGGAAGAAAGGCAATCTATGTGCTCTCCTTTTTACTATTCTTTTGAAGCGAGCAAAGATTCACTTTTCTAAAGTTATTTTACCAAAATAATCAAGCTCAAAATATAGAGCCATTTCCGAATAATTTCCGAATAAAACTGATTAGGAATAAAACTGATTAGCAGAGCCCGGACAAAAAAGGCACTTAAAATGCAAAAAAGGCAGCCTTAAAAGGCAGCAAAAAATGGTAAAAAAGGCACATAAAAAGGCAGTTATAAATCAAATTTTACTGATAACTTCTGTTTAAAATCTTAAAGAAATTTAATAGACAAAATATAGAAATTGATTTTACTTTTTTAATGCCATTTTTAATGAATCAAAATCCATAATAATTTAACCAAAATCACCATTTTTTGAAATTATATTTT
>JAQIXA010003988.1:0-12481 GCA_034699045.1 Nanhermannia cf. coronata Gr-Ori-00579 | reverse complement strand
TCAAAAATATATCGAATTCAGGTTCCCGGAAATTCTCTTGTCGGTACTTTCAAAAGTTTGCCAGAGCAAGTATGATTCCAAATCCAAACCAAATCTAGGTAAATCTTCAAATTCTTTTCAATTTTACCTAATTTTTAATTACAATCAATTCAAGATCAAGAAATAATTTTCAATTATCTTGAACTAGAAGAATTAGACCGAACCTAGAGCCTTTTAAAGTTAAAAGTACCTTTTTATAGAATGAAGGTTAGCTGTTTTTGTTTTTGTAATTTAATTTGGAATTTGGACTCGCACTCGCACTGCACCTGCAATACTGGATCTGGAAATTAGACACCTGCTCACTGCCCTTGCCCCTGCCTAACTTTATCACTATCACCCGGCTGTCAGCTGTCCTGAATTGACCCTTTCTCCATTGACAACTTGAGAGTCGAAGATGTTGTCCAGTCATGTGATGACTTTAGTTAACGGAATAATAGGAGTAAGCTAATTTTAATATTTTAATATCTTGTCTTATTTTACATTGTACATTTTTATGATTTTTCTATTAGGTATCCGTACTTTTAATGCCGTATTGTTTTAAACAGGTTGAACTTTTTTTTTATCAAATAATCTTTTATAAAAGCTTCATAAAATCATAGTCTTAGCTTCAGTATAATTGTTAAGAGTCGAGTGGTCTATTTTTAATCACTTTTTTTACAAGATCTTTACTTTTTTAAATTTTATAGTGTGGAATAGTCTTAGGTACTCTAATGTTACTATCGGGAGCTGCTATTACAAGATTATCCTGTTATTTTTTATTAAAAGGTACATATTAATTATCAATTGAATATGTAGAATTTAAAGGTGTAATTCACATGAAAATTGAAACTGGAATCTGTTATTTCAGGTCAAGGTTAAATATAAGTGAATAAATAGGAATAAATGACCATGCATATTTGTAAAAATTCTAATTCTTATAAAACTTTTATAATTTAACAGCTGCGAATCAATCGAGAAGAAGGACTTATGAACTATTGGCTTATCAAAGTTTCGGACCATTAGCAAAATTATTATCTGAAATCTCTATTGTAGGATATTTATTAGGTGATGTGATGATATTTCAATTCTCTTTGTAAAATATCTATTATAAGTAAAGCAATTAGCATAACATTGATGAATTTTAATTTTTTTAGGAACACTTACTGCATTCCTGGTTGTTATTACCGATTTAGTATCTGAATATATAGATGTTACACATCATGATGATTCTCTACGACCACTAATAATGAGCTTTTTGGCTGTGTTTGTTGTAATACCATTAGGACTTTTAAAAAATATCAATTCCCTTGCACAACTTTCAGCACTATCAATTATATTTTATACAATTCTAGTCTTTAAAGTAAGTAATACTGTAAAATTGGTAAAATACCTACATCTAAATTATTTACTACCTTATATTATATCTATCATGCTTACATACTTTCTTTAAAAGTAAAAGTATGCAGCTTAATTGATTATTTCTAAAAAATCTTTTTCCATAAATTCTAGCTTTTAAGTGAAGGAATTGGACCATTATTTTCAGGATCATTCGTCGATAAAATTGATTATTGGAAACCTTCCGGGATTTTATCATCTCTACCTATTTTCGCATTAAGTTTAAGTTGTCAAACACAAATATTCACACTTCAGGAATCTCTTCAAGAGTCAAACATTCACCAAATGAATGAAATCATCAAAAATGCAATCACTTATTGCACAATACTTTATTTTATTGTGGGCTTTGTGGGATATATTGCCTTTCCTGAAGGATTAGGTGGTAAGTTTTTTCCTCCTAACATGTTAACTTTTTAAAAACTTATAAAAACATGTATATAATAATAATGAATATGGTTTTTACTTAGGGAACATCCTTCTTTCTTTAAGCGTTGGCTTGTCGTCCCAAATTATCAAGTTTTGTTTTTTACTATCTGTTGCATTCAGTTTTCCAATATTAATATTTCCTGCAAGAAATAGTTTAAATTCTTTAATATTCCGAAGGGTAAGTTATACTCTGTAGTACATTACTATTACTTACATGATTGCATTGAACAAGAAACAAAATATTACCTACTGAACTTATTTTAATTTTTAAATACTCTTTGTATCTTTTTTTTTAGAGTCCGACACATCACCTGGTTCACGATATATCTGTAAATTTTATTCCAGAAACTAGGTTTAGACTTTTAACTATACTTATCGTCGGATTTACTTTAATAATGGGCTTACTTCTACCAAATATAGGTACTTTATTTTATTTTATTTTATTTTATTTTTTAATATAATATTGTTTTTATATATAATACATTTTTCAAATACATAGAATTTGTACTTGGAATCGTTGGAAGCACTATGGGAAGCATTATCTGTATCATTTTTCCAAGTATTATGTTTATTAAAGTAATACAGAAGAGTACTACAGGTAAAATGTTATTTATTTAATTTTTTGTTAATAAATTAAATCTAATAGTTTATTTAATTATCTCTATTTCTTATTATTATTTCAGAGAGACTTTTGGCTCAGGTAAAAAAGCGATCTCCATCTCAGCTCACTATCAGCAATATTTTCTTAATTTTATGATTTATCTATTTCAGATTGTGTTATGTATTGGTGTCTGTATTATGGTTTTATCAACATATGTAACCCTCTACAACGTTGATCAGGCTCAATCGCATCCACAAAATCAGAATGAAATTATTAATAATCAGCGTTATGAACCTCATGTGACTGAAATTATAAATAATATAAAACAAGGAATAGAAGAAAACGAGTTTAAAAGTAAAGATAGTAAGCAATTTAATCTTCCAAATCAAGTTGTATTTACTAAAGATGGTAGTATTTCAAAATCGAAACTTCAAAAAATTGAAATAATGAAAATAGACGAAGAAAAGATTGTTGATACTAAAGTTGATCAAGCTAATGAAGCAAATGAGCCCCCTAAAGAAAAACAACAAAATGATGTAAAATATGAAACGAATGAGAAAGCTAAGGACAAGGACAGTCAAAGTGAACATCAAAATAAAAGGAATCCAGAAGAAATAAATGGAAAACTCAAAAATGAAAATAGTGATCGAAAAATTGAACACCCTGCTCCAGTTCTTATTAATCAAGTTATTCAAAAAGCTATGACTCAAGATAATGAAAAAGAAAGGATATTACAAGCAGATGATAAGATTAATGAAAATGATAAATTTGAAATCCCCAAACCTCAAATTCAAGTGGACCAAAAAATAAAAGAGAAAGAAGAAGAAAAAGTAGATGATAATCTAATAGGTAGTAAAAATGATAATGATAAAGTAGGTAAATCAAATATACTTATTGATAAAGAGGAAGCGCAAAACATTTTACAGAAACTTGAACAGCATCAGATCGAGCAGAAGAAATTATTACAAGAACAAAAGAACATACTTCAAGAGTTGAAACAACACCAAATTAATGACGAAAAAAATGATGCAGAAGATAAGAATAATGTTCAAGCTCAAAATCAGCAGAATGATTTAAATTTGAATAGGATAGATAATGACCAAAATAATATTGTAAAAGAAAATGTAGTAAAAGTAAATAGTCAAGAGAATAGTAAGAAAGATTCCCAGTTTGAGCCAGTTGTAAAAATTATTGATCTCGAACTCGATAAAGTTGAAATAACTAAAAATGAAAATTCCATTAAATTAAAACAAGGTGAGAAAAATATCACTGACATTAAAAATAATAATAATGTACCAATACGAATAGATAAAATAGACAATAATGACAATTTAAAGCAAGAACAAGAAATTAAAGTTTCAAAGAAAATTGATGAAGTAAATATACCAAAGCCGATTGAAAATAAGAATAAAGTAATTCCAGAGCAAATAGTACCTGAAATGAAAAAAGAGGAAAAAGTAGACATGTAGTTATAAATTAGTGCATAAAAATTTAGAATCAAATTGTCTGAATACGAGTCTGATCTGCTGATGCTAATACCATTACTCTATTTTATATTTTTGTGCTATTTTATTTTATAGATACATCATAAAGATAAAGTGTAGGTACCTTTTAATCATAATAAAAACTAGATAAAATCGACTGATTTTTAAATAAAAAATAGCAATAATAAATAAATGGAAAGTTTATTTTAAAAACTACCTAATTATTATTGTTTGAATTTGAATATTAAATTTTTAAATTACATACTTTTATTTTGAAGTTTAATTTTTATAAAATAGGTAGGTAATAGGATTATAAAGGAAAGGATTTAAAATAACTTAGAAGATAATAGGCGGATAATGGATAGACATGGTATATACTCTACTCCTACTCACTTAATTCAGAATTCAGCTTCGAATATTGAATGAACATCAATTTTGAATGAATTAATTGAATAATCTAGTTACAACAGTTACCTAAATAATAATTTGTACAAGATTCATACATTTACATTTTGAAAATTACTTTTTAAGATTACTCGATTATTAAACTCAATTTCACTAATATTCACTGACATTTGAGGTTTTAAGGTAAATTACAATAAAGTTGAAAAATAAAACAGTTTTCGTTGGCGAGTTTTAATTAAACTTTAAACTACCTAATTAAAACCACATTTATCAAAATTTTGATTTGGTTTTATCAGTATTAACAAATGGATTTTGTTTTGGTAGAAAAGAATCAGATTGAGGTGAGAAAGGGAATAAATTCAAGCTATTTTGAGATGTTCCTGGTTGATTTGAGATTGAGTTGTTGGTAATTTGGAAAAAACTATTGTTCAACAGTTGTTGTGTTTGCAAAGAAGGTAATTTACTATTACAATTGGTACTAGTAGAAGTTGAAGAGGATTGGTGTTGTTGTAACTGAAGTGGTAGGAGAGGATGGTCAATTTTAAGACTAGATAAATTGTTCAATAGAATCTTAACATCATCTTCAACTTGTTCGGCTGAAACATCTAGTGACAAACGATTTGCAAATTCGTTTAACAATTCTGCTTCCATATCATTTCCTTTCTTGATTTTGGCAAGATATTCTAAAAAATAAATATGTACATATAAAATGTTCATTTCTTCATATAGATAGAATTATCTATGTATTTATACTGCATGAATAATAATGACAACTTCTTTAGATAAAATAGGTAAAAGAGTAAATATTAAACATACCTTGCATCATTTCAACAATGGATGATATTTCATTTTTGACTCTTAAAGAATCATTATTATTATACTTATTCGACGCTAGTAGTTTAAGTTTAGATTTAGCTAGATCGAGAGGACAGCGACCATAATTATCAAGTGTAGTTACATCTGAAAAATAAAAATTAGGTATGTTTATAATTTATATAGCTTACAATTTGTAGTAAAGTACAATATATTATATAGATAGGTAATTTAGGTTTATGTAATTTATTATTGATAACTGAGAACACCTTATTTTTACTTATAGATAGTCTTTCCATTTAATGACAATTTAGCCCCTATTATTAATTATTAAAATAGTGGCTTCAGTTTTACAAGTATATTTGGTTTTTTTGAACATGAATTATACATAGGCCTAGACTAAATAAATTATTACTTAAATTAAATAACTACCTGTTCCTGCTCGAAGTAGTAATGTGACAACTTTAAAATGATTAGTACAGCTTGCAAGATGTAAAGCTACAAAATTGATAAGCATTGCACTTTATAAAAATCGAATTATGGTGAATGTGTTATGAAATTAATATTAATATAAACCTGTATTTCCAATTGCATCTTTTTTGTTGGGGTTAGCTCCGCCTTGCAAGAGAATTTCAACAATTTCAGTCTAATAAAAATGAATAAAAATTTTACATTTTAATTTTAGTATACGTCTAAAAAAGTAAAGTAAATTTTTTATGTATAAAATACGCACATATCCTTTACAAGAACTTAAATGCAATGATGTCCTTCCCTGTATATAATAATTTATAAATAAATAAATAGTATAAAATGTAAATTGTATGATAGAATTATTATTTAGTAGATTAGGTAGATATCTCACCATATCATCGCTTGTATTCGGATCTACTCCTAATCCAATTAATTTTTTAACTGCTTGAATATCTCCTATAATTTGGAAATGCATAATACCTCTGCTATAGCTTTAAATTTTTTTTAAAACCTGATAAAATCCAATAAAAATGAAACTTACCCATATTAGCTGCTATTCTTAGGCGTTTTTCATCATATTCTTTGCGGAAATTTAAACGTGAATGTTTATTATATCGATAAGAAGATGAGCATTTAAGTTTTGAATGCAAATTATTTTGTTCATACGGAATCAACGCTCTGCATAGATTATTAGTTGTATCTACAAATATTTCAAAATAAAAAATATACTACCTGCCAATGTCATATGATATTTATTATATTATGAATAATGAATAATTTTATGCATTAATTTTAGTATAATTTACTTACTATTGGAATTAATTGTTAAAAGTTTATCTGGATTCTCATTTTTGAACTGTTCCATGAACGATTTTAAAACAGGTTCAGAGAGATCCGTATTACACCTCAACTTTGGTAATTCAGGAAATTCAAATTTCATTAAACTCATACAATTATTCGGATAATGATGATGTTCATTAGTTGGTGTTGATGGAGGTGGATCTGGTGAAGAAAAAGCTACATTTGGTGGTGATCCTGAACAAAAAAACTCATTCATACTCGTGTTAGAAATATGATTGATATGTTTTGGTGGTGAATGTGAATTAAAATTTCCAGGAAAAAAACCTATGTGAAAAATGTAAGTATTGATAGAATGCTAAATGACTTTATGTTATTAAGGCAGTAAGTAGTTAAAATTTACAATCTAAAGGATGATTAGAAACACCATCAAGAGAGTCTTTATTACTGTCCATCATTGACTCCATATCTTCAAGTCCAAGTGCATGTCCATTACATTCTAGGTCAACTTCTGGTGAGGTTGGTGGTGGTGGTGGTGGGTGGAAGGTTTTCTTGTCCATTTTCCCACTATTATAGTTGATACTACCCTCATTTAATTCATTGTCAAAGTCCTCAATTAAACCTTGATTTTGATGTCCAAGAGAAATTTCAATATCTCGATCTCCCATCAAGTCGACATCAGCACTTTCATCAGAACCTTCAGCAAGAGCCCCGGCTAGTACATTCTATAAAATGCAAGTTATTAATATGTACATTCATTCATCAATATTTATAACTATAGCTCAAATTATCTTAATTTAGTGTAATATATAATAATAAATCAATGCGTATAATATTATATTATTAAACAAACCATTTAAATTTAAAATTAAAAGATCCGATCCGATTACTGATCCAATTATCCGATCCGGATCCGACCCGACCCGACCCGAACCTAATTTTAATTTATTAATTTTTAACTTTAAATTAAATGGGATATTGAAATTGAAAGAAATAGAAATGAAATGTTGAATGAATCGAAATGAATTGAAATTGAAATTTTGTTTTGATTGAGTTGAGAATTGAGAAGAGAATGAAATAAATAGGTAAATACTTACCAAATTCAATGTGCAATACCAATATTACCCTACCTATACCTAATACCCTTTTGACTTTTGTTTGAGAACTTTGGATTTTGATTTTGTGATTTGGATTTGTTTGGAAAAAAATAATTTGGATTTTTATTTTATTTGGAGAAATCAAAATTCGTACGGGACTGACTGTTAATTTTATAGCTCGAGTGAGTTTTTAGTCTAGCACTAGCTAGCCAAGAAATATCTCGTGTGATTTACCTAATGTGCCTTTTAAAATAAAATCTAAAAATATTGGCTTTAAAAAAATGCTTTTAATTTTTGACAAAATCATGTTTTTTGCTTTTAAATAGGGTACTTGAAAATTAAATAGAATCAGCCATTAAACAAATAAAAAATTTGTTTTTCCTTTTATAAAAATAACTTTAAATCATTAATAAATCATGAATTTTATTATTTGATTATTTCGGGCAGATAAACTGACTGATTTATTATAGAGTAACTCCAAACGAGATCATACCAATCCCCCCAACTTTTTTTTTCGTAAAATCTGATTAAATAGCCTTAAAGAGGTCAATTTGTAGGTCACATTTTGATAATTACCGAATTTTTAACTTAACGCACTTGGGAGCTACAGCTACCTAAAGTGGCTAAAATCATCAAAATGAAGTTTCAGGGGCATTATAGTCCCATTTTGTCAAAACAAGTCATAAATTAATTATGAAAATGATTTTCGAAAGTAAATTTTGTTTCTAGTTGGGTCATTTTTTGAAAAATAAAATTTTGTTAATTTTAATAAGCCTAAAGGCTTATTCCAGCTATCAGCTAGACCAAAAAGGAAAAAAAAAGACCAAAATATATGGTGATTTAAGTAGGGTACTCTCAAACTAATTTCACGTTCAAAATAACAACTGCCTGGTTATGCTGAAAACAGGATGAAACATAATATTTTAAAAAGTTTCTATACTATCCCTAATCTACTACCCCTATTTAATAAAAAAAAATACAGAAAAATTAGGACATACCTTTAATCACTCTATTAAAATAAATAGAGTGATTATTTGAACTCTATTTTAACAAAAATGTATCTTATTCTTTCTTTCAAATAATGCTTTTTGAAGAAAATGAATAAGTTTTTAACAAACTTATCTAAATATTATAAGATACAAGACCTTTTGCAAAGAAGTTGTATAAAAATAATTTTAATCACAATTTAATCATCATTATCTTCATGAGAATTCTTTTTTCTTCGTTTCTGGTAATATTTCATGTTCTCAAGTCTTCGTGCCTTTTGCTCAGCTGTCATTTTGGCCCATCTGCCCCGCTGATTTGCCAAATGTTTGGCACGTTCTTCAGTCGTCTGATACTTTTTCTTCAAATACATTCTCTGATATTCTCTCAATCTTTGATTAAATTTTTCTTTATTTTTATGGATATGTCTACTAAAATTCTTTACGTATCTTTCCCTTCTCTTCCTACGTTCTTCTTCAGTCTCAGCCTCCCTCTTCTTCTTCAATTCCTCCTTTTTCTCTTCTCTAATTCTAACAAGACATTCTTCGACACTTTCACCACACTTTTGTAACCCTTTCTTTATAATTCGCTTAATATTTTCATATTTCCTGAGCTCCCTTCTCTCCTCAGTAGTCTCTGGGCATGTGACTAAACCCACACTTTCTTCACTACCCCAAAACTTTTCAAGAATTTCAGCAATTTCCTCATCACTTTTTGAAGGATTTTCTTCTCTGACCTTCTTCTCCTGAGCTTCTTTTCTTATCACCAAAAGCCTCGAATGTCTTTCTTTATGAATTTTATAATTACTTGGATTATTAAATGAAGAGCCACAAATTTCACAGAGGTGAAGAGAGGCTGAGATTTCATGCCAATATAAATGTTTGCTTAATCTTTGTCTCGATGTAAATGATCTTGTACAGTTGTTCATGGAGCAAATATGTGTCTCATTATTGTGGACTTGAATGTGCTCTTTTAACGTGTAGATGTTTGAGAAAATTTTTCCACAAAATTCACAAATTTTCGTGATATTGGGATCAAGCCAGACTTGAGGATGAATCTTCTTCTTATGAAGAGTTAAAGCAGATTCACTCCCTAAATCTCTAAAGCATATTTCACATGAACGAATTTGATTTTCGGTTTTTTTGGGCAATTCTGAATGAATCGCAGTTTTATGACGAGTTAAACCAGATTCTTTTGAAAAATTTCTTGAGCATAACTCACATTGGAATTGATTTTCGAATTTTATAGAAACTTTGTTTATTTCTCTTGTTGTTCTTTGATTTCTCCTATAATTTAAATTCCTGCTGGATAACCTTTTGGCTTTTTGCTCGTCTGTTTCTTGCAGTAATTTATTTCTCGTGGATATTCTCTTTTTAGTTAATCTTACAGCTCTTTCCTCCTCAGTTTCAAAGGCTATTCTTCTCCGATTCAGTTCCCCCTTTTTACGTCTCGCCTCGGACAAATTTTGAGCATGGTATTCATCCCCAGTTTTTAGAATTCCTCCACCTTTAACAATCCAGTCAATTACTTGATCGAGATTATCAAAAATTTGTCCAGGGTTTCGTATATCCGGCTTTTGTTCTTGTATTTCTTCAAAATCCTGCTCAACTTCATCGGCGATTTGTGCATTTTCCAGTCTCATCTGTTGCTCTTTTTCAATTTTGTTCTCCAGCAGTCTCTTCCTCTTCCTTTCCTTATTGATCCTGGTCAGGCATTCTTGCAAGGTTTCGCTTCGCCATTTCAGCCCATTCCTTCGAATATCCTCCAAAAAATACACTTTCTTGAGTTCCCAAAGCCTCTTCCCCTTATTTGATTCTGAGCCTAAAATTAATTTAAACCCCTCTTCACTATCCCATAACTTTTGTAGAATTTTGCGGATTTCTTCATCACTTTTTGAAGGATTCTCACTCCTCAACTTCTTCTCATGTCCTTCTCTCAGCTCTAAAAGTCTCGAATGTCTCTCCAAATGCTGTGTATAATTACATAATTGATTAAATGACCAGCCACATAAGTCACAAAGGATTTTCAGAGGTGGTCGACATGGATTGTGATGGTGGTTTAATAAGCTTCTTTTAACAAGATCATCATCAGCTGCAATTTGTACCTCTTTTTCACGTCTCATTCGGATTTTAAAGGCCAGAGGTTGTCGACGTCGAAAGGCAGAAGATACTTCTGGACCTAGATTATGACACATTCTTTTGTGATTACTTAAACCAGTCCCAACCACAAAAAATCCTGAGCATAAATCACATTTTACAAAATTTCTTTTGTACTTTTTACTGGTCAACATTTCGGATCTTTGATCTTCAATTTCAAAAGCTCTTTTTCGCTTCCTTAGTTCCCGATTATATCGTCTCCTTGCATCCACCATTTGAGTCTTGTATTCCTCACCACTTTTTAGAATTCCTCCACCTATAGCAACCCATTCAATTATTTGGTCAATTTGTCCAAAAATTTTTCGATTATTATGCAGTCTTTGTTCGGTTTCTTCAACATCACATTCCTCCTCAATTTTAACTAGATCTTCAACACTTTGTACTTGATCACCATCAGATTCATTGACTAAATTTTTAGATCTACAATTTTTAAAATATTATAAATTTATTCTAGAATTTCAATAAATAGCTATAATAACTAATAATAACTTACAGTGTCTCTGGAGTTTCTCCATGATATGATTTTAAATGTCGTAGAAATTCCGTCTCTTTAAAAAATTCATGAGAACATTCTGGAAAGATACAATTTATGGGGCTGAGTCGTCTTAACTTCTTACATCTCACCAGAGCCAGTGAGGTCAGAGCCATTGAACAAATACTTGTATGTCTCTTCAAATCCTCCAAATCATGACAGGTTGTTTTACAATTAGAGTCACTACATTTTAAACTGTTCAAATGAAACTGGTAATGGATTTTTGAGAATTCCAGTGAAATAAATCTTCGTTCACATAATGGACAGGTCGAACCTAGATCTTCGACACCTTGTACTTTATCATAAGATTCATCATCAGAAACAAAATTTTTAGACCTATAAATTTTAAAATTTTACAAAATATTTATAAAAGCCTTTACATTGCATTGTCTGTTTCTTTCTTAACATTATATAAATTATTGTAAAAATCCTTATCATAAATATTGTTATAACTTACAGTGTCTCTGGAGTTTCTCCATGATATGATTTTAAATGTCTAAAGAAATTCTCCTCATTAAATAATCCACGAGTACAGTCTGGAAATATACAATTAAATGGACTGAACCGATGTCTTGCGTTGATGTCTTTCTTACACCTCAGAGCCAGTAAACAAATACTTGTATGTTTCTTCAAATCCTCCAAATTATGACAAGTTATTTTACAATTAGGGTCAATACATTTTAAACTATCCAAATGAAACTGGTAATGGATTTTTGAGAATTCCAGTGAAATAAATCTTTTAGCACAAATTGTACAAGTCAATCCTTGTGGTGATCTTTGTGCTCCCTCTCCTACATGATGTTGAGAACCACTGTTAAAAAAAGGCAATAAAATTAATATTCTATGAAAATTGTACAAATCGAAATTTTTCTTGCCTTGATGCAGATTGAGGTACAGATGCTTTAGTTGTATTTTTATTTTTATGTTCTTGACCAATATGTTTTCTTAGACTTTCTTCACCACAAAAATAAATGAGACGAGTTGCTGGACACAAATTGCATTTGTAGAATGTTTTGTTGATGAAATTGGGTGGGATGATTGTCGAAGAGATTTCCACCATTTCAGATGGTGGACAAGAAAGGTCAACCAAATCACTAAAAATAAAAAAAAAATAATCTTTTTAAATTAATATAACAAGGACACTTTTCCTGGTGTGAGATCAGTCAGCCTGTAATTACGAGTCGAGTATTACAAGCTGGCCTATCTTTAACAATAATAAGTAAATATAGACGGTTTTTAAGTCAAAAGAGCTTTTTTACGGAGCATGGTAAAAAATTTTTAAATGATTATTATATTCTATT
>JAQIXA010003987.1:0-12489 GCA_034699045.1 Nanhermannia cf. coronata Gr-Ori-00579 | reverse complement strand
TAAACTAACCAAACTTAACCACGATTTGGGGGTCAAAAAGAGCCAAAAAGGGGGACAGTTTAATCTTAAGTCATTTACAATTACTAGACAATTTTGATCAACCACAAATTGTTTCTAGCAAAAATATATTAAAACTACTACCTAGTAAAGTATGTGTATATAGGGCAGTAATATTAATATTTCTATCTATATGTTACTCGTATAATTGACAATTGCACACACTAAGCTCGAGTATACCGATACAAATGCTGCCACTTTTTTTAAATCTTGAATTTAATCGAATCATCGATTTTATAGTACAAATTTTTAGTTCGATGTTTAATGATTAGAATTAAAGATTAGTAGAAAGTAGATTCATGATCACTGTAGATAGATACATACTTGATATACTAATTTTGATTAGTACTCTGTATCTTAAAGTACCACCCTTAACCTTAAAGTATTTTTAATAAAGTATCATTTATTGCCTAAATGTATACCTAGATTCTGTTTTGGGTACTGTACTTATCAGGAATTGTCAATTATAAATGTATATTCTAGTAAAATATCATTTTTTAGCATAAATGTGGCTTTGAATTTAGATATTTAAATCAAACTTTCAAAGAAGTATGATGGCTGATGCGGATATGAAAAGAAAAAACTGAAATATCTGATTTGAGATATCTCTTGGAACTTGGAATATACTACTCCGTATAGGAAATATATTTGACGATAATTTGATGAGATACGGATGTGGTTTATATCAAATTCTTCATTTTATGCTTTCCATGAAACGTGGTGAGTGAAAAGTTTCTCATTTGACTTTCAATACATGTGCTTAAACCTCAGATTTTGAGATTTAAAGCCAAGATTTCGATTTCATTTGCAGCAGATTTTCTCCAAAAAGTTGTCTTTTTTCATCCCCTATTCCTATAATTCAGATATATACCCTACTATAGACTTTTCAATTCTAAATTCTAAATCTTAAATCCAAAAAGTAAAAGTCTGTTTTCAAGTATTTTCAACCTGCATTAAGGCAATACTTGTTTCCGGTGGTGGTAAGTTGGTTTTGGGGAGGGAAACTGACGACAAGATATTGAATTTTTCAACACCCTAGAAAATTCAATGTCAAGTTTATTTCTCCCTATTTGATTAGGTATTATCTAAACTTGTCTCAAAGCTTATGTATCACAAAATAAATGTAAAAAAAATTCTGTAAAAAGTGTGTAAAATAAAGTTTGTAAAAAGTCAAAGCAAGAAAAAGTCCAAACTTTTTCCGAGATTTTGTAAAGAATTTAGATTACAGCTAAACGATCGCTCCTTAAATGGAAATATTGTCAAAGTTCATTTATTAGGATATTTTTCTAAAAATATTGATTATTTCTATCATACTAAATTCTGGAACAATTATTATGTGAGTATTTAAAGTAGCATAATTATTCAGGTTTATTTAGCTTTAACTATCAAAATCAAGCCTAAAATTTTTCAAAAGTAATTTAGATGCCTAGCTCTTGACCTTGATCCTTGGAATTTTATCCAAGATCCTTAAATTAATGATCTGTTTAAGGATTGAGCAACCAGATTAAACATTAATGATGGAAATAATTGGAAATATTTTCATTTTCCATCCTGATTTTTCAAATCCTGAAATCTCCCCCTTAAGAATCCAATCTCCATTGAACCAAATGAAAAACACAAAAGACAGATTAGATTCTTAAGACCTAAAAATCTCATTAACAATCACAATCTTATCTTATTAGAAATTTCTTATACAATTGATGAAGCAGACTCAAGAAATAAACCCAACTTTACACTTGATTTCATTTTAATTCTAATTCTCGAATTTTTTGTAAATTTAATGCTCTTCGAATTCAAATGTTTGAAAACTTTTGGTATCTCAGATAAGGCATTTCATTTCGAAATAGTGAGTAATTGTGGTTTACTACTACTACATGTACAAATAATTTATTTTTGGTCTCAAAATCAGAATCGTACAATAAGCGCTGATCTTGAGTCATTATAAATAGTATTTCTCATTTGATTTAGACTTTTATTTTTATTTCGAGATGAGAATTACTATTACTGATACATATGTACTACGTGGGTTGGAGAAATCAGCTAATAAATAATTCTGAACGCGTTGTCCCCGCAAATCAATATAATGCAAGTTTGAGGATTTTTTCATATAAATATATCATTACAGATTACAGATTTTGAACAAAAATGAAATTTTTTCCCTTGCAAAGTACACACTTTTATACTACTACATGAAGTATCTGTATGTTAGTACCAACATAAAAGGAGAAATGAAATAAGGAATGATAATGATAATAGTTCTTTCATCATTTATAGATCATAATGAGCATCCGGGTATCCTGTAAAAATAATAAAACCCATTCCTTCAATATACTGAATATGACTTTTATGGATCCAAAATCCAAGATCAAATTTCTCAGATTTCTAATCCTAGTTACTCGTTAGATCAAAATCCAATTTTTATCTATACTATACCAATGCTAATGATCCTAACTCATGGCATTGAACATGAGATCATCAAAATTTCTTTAATCTTGAAAAAATCATATTTAAAACTACAATTAGGAACTATCGATTCTTATTTCAAAGTCAAAGCAAGTAACTACAGCTAGCTGTCTTTTTACTAGGCATTTATACTACATTATTTCCATAAACTGAGACAGTTTTGAAGGATTTTGCATCATTAAGTATGTACTGTATTTCTTATAGAAAACCTAATATTCTAACAACATATAATACGATATTCTAAAAACCATAATTAAGGATAGGGTAAATTCAATAGTTTCCACATTTTTGCATTTTTTGATAAAAATGGAAAACAAGAATTTGCATAGAACAGAAATATATGGGGCACATCAAATCGATATTTTTGTGAGAAAAATGAGACGTAAGTATACGAGTCTAATATGAAAATGATGAAGTAGATCCATCAAAATATATAATATCTGCATTTATTATATGCAAACTGGGCTAACATAAAGTTTACATTATTTTATATTGCATTATTTTGAGGCATGATGTTCACGTACGTACGTGTATACATGTACTGAAAAATATTCAAAAATTTCACAAAAAAGTAGGTTAGATGGATGGCCTAAAGGAATTTTTTGCATTAAAAAGATCTGCATAATTTTATTTTTATTTTATCTCTGAAAACTGGATACATATTAAAACCTACTACCAATAGTATCTACTAATAGTAAAGTACTTTAGTATTCCTATCTAAAAACGCAGTTTATAGTGCTGTTTTTTTTAATTAAAAATGATTTATTTATAATTTGATATGATATTATTATAAAAAGGACTATGTAAGTAGTACTCTGTAGATGCTGAATGGAAAATTGCTTTAAATTGCTTTAAATGTAGGATAGATTTTTCAAAAAAAAAGTTCTAGATTGATTCTTTCACTTCTGACCTATTGAATTTGTAATCTTGTAAATTTTTTAGGCAAAAAAAAGCAAAAAAAAAGTTAAACCCAAATCATGTATACATCTAGATTTGGGTTCGGTTTTCTCCACAAAAACTGTCATTTGAAGAAGAAAAGTGCAAGCTCAGTACATGCCAGTAATCGAAATTCCCAAAGGTGTATAGTAACACTTAAAAGAGCCTTAAATGCGTATTACTTCGACACAAAAAAGAGTTAAAAAAAGTTAGAAATGTGACATTTAAGTAGAGAGAAAGAGAGCAAAGATTGATAAAAAAGATTTCTCAAATTCTGGAGACTGACTCTGACCTAAATAATTGTAACCAAAAAGAGATTTTTTGATGGATTATTATGCCTATATAGGAGTAACAGTAGGGTACTACAACAGACCATACTAGTATATGTAGTCTATCTAGTAGTACTAGTAGTTATACTATCCTGCTGATTTAAACTTAAAAATTTTGGTATTATTTTAGTAATTTAAAAATTTCCTTAATTGTAAATTGCTCGTATAGTACAGATATTACCTATCCTTAATCCTTAATAGGTATACAATAAAATTCTGATAAAATATGAACCTTTTTTGTTAAAGTACCCTACCCCACCTACTGCCTACCAATCAATAGTAAAGTAAATAAAATAATTCACTTGAAGTATTTTAATAAAAACTCTATAAACAAGGACTTATCTGATGAGTATTCCAGAGACTTTGAAAAAGTTCAAGAAATCCCAATATTATTAAAATAAAACTTTTTCTTTTTACCTTTTTGATCTATTACTATTAGGTACCTTTGTAAAGAAAAGAATTTGGTCCTTTTCATTTCGAAAGCCTAAGGAATGAGATTTTTAATCAATTTTAAAGTTTTTTGATCCTCTTTTAAGTAGAACTGAAACATTGAATAGAAATCTTAAAGTCCTATACCTGTACATATGTACATAATATAGATATGTATAAAGATCAGGTTCAATAAAATTGAAAAATTCTATCAAATGATGTTTTTCGAAAAGTTTCGATTCGTTATACTCATAGTAGGGTACTCATACGAGTACATACTTAATATAAAGTAAGAGGTTAGCTAAGCTAGTTTCTTCAATTTCTAAACTTTTAAACTTCAAATGGGAAAAAGAGTAAAAACTTGAAAAATATGCGTAAGTTTGTGCGTTTGAGTATAAAAAAATAAATTTCAATTTTAGGTACTTTTATTCAAGAGGTTCATTTGCTTCAGTGATAACTTGGTATTCGCCTATTAACATATGATTGAAACAAAAAGTTTGAGAAACATGTGGAGAGAACTCTCAACTACAAAAGAATTTTTTTATTCTTTTTGCTCAACCTCAAAATACAATATCCTTTAAGTAGTAAGTACTTACTGCATATTTAAAGAAATACAAAGTATTATGAAGGTAAGGTACTTATGTACTACCTAAAAAATCTACATAAAAACGAGTATAGGTTATAGTACCCTACTCGTACATATATTTATGCAAATATGTATGTACTAAAGTTATAAATTAGTAGGCATATATGACAAAAAAATCTCAAATTCTCAAATTCTAGAGACTTCAATAAAGTTACATATTTTCATATTGAATTTTTTTCAATTTTCCTTTACAAATATTCGCTTCAAAAATGACAAAAATAATATGAAATATAAGTAGGTACCCTATGTTTAAGAAAAATTTGAAGAATTGTCTAAAATTAATTGGCATGTAGATGTAGATATATGTTTGCATTTAGAAGATGTATTAATTATTTTTGTTTTATTTTCAGTTGAAGTTGATTCAAGTTGAATTAACTTGAATTCAATTTGAAAAATTTCGACTGACTTTCTTTTCAAAGTTTGCAGATGCGTTGCTGATTTCCATTAGCCAGCTTTCTCTAGTCGTGTTTTAATGGTTAGTTTTCTTTGAAGGGAAAAATTCTATGAAGGGGATATGGAAGAAAGCTAATTTGATGAGAATTATAAGGAAAATGAAGGTGAAAGAAGCGCGTCGGGTACGCACTTCTGGTTCTTATGATCGAAATACAAATTGACAGGAGAATAATGGAAATCAGTGCAATGAGTGTAGAACCATATACATGTAAGTAAACTCGAGGAAATTTATATGGATTGGATGTAATGTTCTTTTTCATGAAAAAATAAAATTCAACCCCTTAATATCCTTAGTTCTATTCTTACTCTTATTCCTTACTTATCTTTGGTACAGTTCATAGTAGTAGTGCCTAATATAAGAAAAAAATTAGAACTACCACAAGAAAAAATTTCCAAGCCCTTGAATACTCAAGACCTGAGGATTCCGATTGTGTGTTCAGAATAATGATCAATGTCAAATTATTTGGATCATCAACACCATCATTAGAGAAAAATCTGAAAACACGCGGTTTGAAACCAGTTTCTATTAAGCTAAACAAATATCCCGCCTCAAAATGTCAAAGCTTAAAATGTCTATCCTTGTTTCGGCTCTGAAAAACCCGAGTTTGACCTACATTCTACATGCATATTTAAAAAAATTATAGACTTAAATCAGGCTTTTGAGGACAAAATTCTTACCAAATAATGTCAAATCCTCTCTGATTTTAGGGACATTAGATTTTTGATCTCGATCTGCATAAGTTCCTACTTACTGATTCTTATTACTGGCTGATAAAGATAGTTATCAACCAGATATTGAAAATTTTGTGTTCAATTTTAAATAGGATACTTAAATTTTGATGTGGTGAGCCAATTTCCCTCAAATCTTTCATTTAATTTGCTATTTTTCAAGGATTTTTCTAAAAATACCCGCAATTTTAACTTGAGTTATTTAGCAAAAATCTTCAATTCAAACATCGTACATCCTCAGACTACAAGTAGACTGAGCATTCAGCATTAGACAACAAAGGGTGGAGTAGAAAATAGATTATAGTTTATTTGCTAAAATTGCACTTTTTCTACAAATTTTGTGGGAGTCTCAAAAAGAAAAGTTTGGTCTAAATAGCAAAAAAAGAATAAAGTCTAGATAGGTACTAGTACTAGTACATAAACATTGAAGAAAAGTGGAATAAATTTACATATTTAATTTGTTGTTCAAACAAATTAGAATTATTTATTTCCTTCTCCTACTTACTTTCTAATTCCGTTTAGTTTCAAAAAACGGTTCTATAATTTGAGGTTAGAGTTAGAATGAACTCTACAAGATTAGGACTAGAGTACCCTAGTAAGTACCATTCTGTTGTATTTATCTATTTATATTTGCTCAGAAGTAAATAACGAGGCATCTTAAGGGCATCAACATAATAAAACTAAAACAAATACTTGTTCAAGATTTACAATTCTGCGTCTGCATCTTAATCTTGAATTCTTAAAATCTAAGGATAATAAGAAGTAAGAGTACCTTATAGTCTAGTACCCAAGAATTTATTTGTAAACATTGGAGAATGGAAATGGACAAAATTTCTGTTTACTTAAGTGATTTACAAGTTAAATAAAATAAAATAAAATAAAATCCTCTAGGTATAGCTACAGATTACTTACACTATAAAATAGAATATATGTATGTATGAAGTACTGTACCCTTATTTATGTGTTTACATATATTCAAAATAGTTATCAAGAATTGTAATTAAACATCCGTAATAATAGATTTAACTTAAGATTAGATAGGTACTTTTTATAAGTTTTCAAATGAAATATTTATTGAAATATTTAGAATAGGTAAAGCAGGAGGGGGAACGGGGATTCTTGTCAAGAAAGGTTTAGAATTCTCATCTGTAAGTCATAATATTAAGTTTCCGTCCAATTCATCGTGCCAGGTAATTAAAATTAAATTTAAAAATCATAAACCACTAATCTTGATAACTATTTACAATCCTCCTGACGCAGATAAAACCGAATTTCTCTCCTCTCTTGATTTTCTTTTATCCTCATTAGATACAAAAAATGATATTTGCCTACAAGGAGATTTTAATATTAATAATTTAATTAAATCTAAAGATAGTTCCTTACTTTTAAACATAGCAAATACCTATAGCTTAAGTAACATAATTTTAGAACCTACAAGGATTACTCAGCATTCAGAAACGCTAATTGATCATATTTATATTAATTTTTTATCCAAAATTTCAGTTTCAGGTACTTGTAACCTCACATCAAGTGATCACAAGTTTACCTATTTTATAAAAGGTAATGTCCAATTACCTAAATCTAAACCTATTGTAGTTTCATTTCGTTCTTTTAAGGACAAAAAAGTGATTAATGATGCTATTCTTAGTGCTGATTATTCCAATATAATCAATTCCAATGATGTTGAATCTGCCCTAATTAATTATAATTTTACAATTAATTCAATTATTAACAGGATTTCACCAATTAAGAAAAAATTGATTAGAGCAGACTCAGCAAAATGGTTAAACAATAAAATATTAGCTATAATAAAACTACGTGACCATTTACGAAGAGATTTTGAAAAAGATAAATCTCAGAATAAATGGCAAGAATATAAAAAAGTCAAAAATAAGGTAAATCTTGTCATTTCCAAAGCTAAAAAAGATTATTTTTCTCAAAAATTTTTAAATTCCAGTTCTTCCAAAGAGAAATGGAATATTTTCAACGAATTAAATGGTAGGCCAAAGTCAAACTCCTATAGTACTATAGATAAGTTAAAAGTTGAAAATGTACTTATTTCTGACCAAAATCTTATTTCAAATGCTCTATCAGATTCTTTTTTTATCAATTCAGTTGATCAATCAGATCAAATTTCTGCCTTATATGATTGCATAACTTTAGATAAAAATTATATTATCGAACCTACTAACATAATAATAGCTTTTAAAGAACTAAACAAGTCCTCTTCTCATCCTGACGAAATCCCTTATAATTTTTACAATAATTTTATTGACTCTTCTTCTAACATGTTAGCTGCTCTATTTAATATTTTCTTTAAATTTCAAAAGATTCCCAAACTCTTCAAAATAGCTCATGTCTATCCTTTATATAAAGGAAAGAGATGTAAACTAGATGCCAATAACTAAACTTCCTTTTTTAAGTAAACTCTTTGAAAAGATACTTTTCAAAGTAAACTTTAATTTACTTTACCCTTTTTTCGAAAAAAATTCTTTATTTTCTGACTTTCAACATGGCTTTAGAAAGGATCGTTCATGTTTTACTGGTAATCTTGAGTTTACAAAAATATTTTTAAAGCTCTTGATTCAAATAAATTCTCTTGTGCTATTTTTATTGATCTTAAAAATACCTTCAACCACGTTAGGTACCTAAAACTTTTAGAACTACTTCTATTTGAATATAAAGTTGACCCACTTTTAGTTAAAATTTTTTGTGACTATTTTCTAGACCGATTATCTTTAATTGTCCTAATTTATTTTTTCTCTAAACCGATAAAGAATCTTGTCGGTAGCCCACAAGGCTCTGTTAATTCTGCTTTTTCTTTATTATTTACTTTAATGCTATCTCATATTTTAAAAGACATTGGTCACTGTCTTTTTTGTGATGACCTCGTAATCTATTTAAATGGTAATGATATATTTTCAATTATTACTCAACTAACTACCTATCTTAACATTATAGACTCATGGTGCTTAAATATTGGTCTATTTATTAGTTTAATTATTTATTAGTTTAATTATTTATTAGTTTAACCTAAAACAAACTACAAGATCTTTCACAAATCACACACTTTAATCTTCGATCATTTACCTAAAATTATTTGTCAAGACCATGAAATTCTACGGGTACATACCTTTAAATACCTAGGTATTCATTTAGATGAAACCTTATCCTTTAAATCTCACTATAACTCAGTTTGTTCCAAAAATCTTCACAAATAGGTCTTATTATTAAGTTTAAGAGATACATAGATTTAAGTATGTTTAAGATCCTAATAAACTCATTTATATTTCAACTCAACTACACCCTGGTAATAAAATGATACTGACCCCATCGATATGAACTCTACTACTACTCGTCCCAATGATTTAATCAACTATCAAATTGACAACTCTAACATTGTAACTAGGAATACAGATTCAAACTGCTCTTTTGAGAATAATGTAATTTATCATGATGATACTTAAAATTCTATCATGGAATTGCAGAGGACTAAAAAGCAGCCTTGGTTGGCTGAAAATTCACATCAATTATTTTGACATTGTAATACTGCAAGAGAGTTGGCTGCTTGAGTGTGAAACCTCAATTATTGACAAAATTAATCGGCACTTCACCGGATATTCTCAATCATCAGTGAATTCTTCAGAATTTAGGAAAGGTCGACCTTTTGGTGGTTTAGTTTACCTATGGAAAAAAAATCTTAGCAATATAATTGAAATTAAAAATTATAATGATAAGAATCTTCTTGGGTTAGTTCTAAATAATTCACTTCTAATTCTAAATGTATATCTCCCATCGGGTCAAGATATTGAAGCACAAAGGCAATACTTCTCAAAACTGACTACAATTACACAGAATGAATGCTACAATATGACTATATGTGTAGGTGATTTTAACTGTGGGCCACAAAATATTCAATTTCAAGAATTTTTCACACACTGCGCTGATTATGCATTGTCATTTATGGATTTAGAAGTTCTTCCCTTACATACAAAAACTTACATCAGTGATATTAATTCAGCAGAAACATGGATTGATCATATTCTAGTCTCAGAATCAGTTAAAAAAGATATCTTAGATATTAAAGTGCTACCTAATCTTGTTAGTGATCATCATCAGTTGGAGTTTTATGTAAGTTTTAATCCTTACTCATCACTATCTACTACATCATTATCAACAGGTCCGGTTTTTGAAAAAAAAACCGCTTTTTCAAAAAAAACCGCTTTTTCAAGAAAAACCGCTTTTTCAAAAAAAACCGCTTTCTCAAAAAAACCGGTTTTTTCAGAACCAGCTTCAATAGCACCACAATCTGCAACACAAGAAAACACACCATCTAACTCTCCAGCTCTAACTTCAAATGTCAAAATTAATTGGAAAAAACTGTCCAAAAATCAGAAAGCTGAGTATTCTCAACTTTCAGAAGATCTGATCAAGGAAATCTATGATGAATATAAAATTGATCAACTAAATGTAGACAATTTGAATCAAGTTTATGAAATCTTCATTCTGAAAATGGTAGAAATTGAAAACTGGATTGGTGATAGTCAGAAATTGAAGAAAGTCAAGCTTATACCGGGATGGACACAGCATGTTTCATTTTACTACAACAAGGCAAGACTTGCTTATTTAAGTTGGATTTCAGATGGAAGACCTCATGGACCCAAAGAGGATAATAAAAATAACTTAAAAAAGATTTTTAAGACTGAATTGAAAAAATGTAGAAGAAACCAAAAAAACCTAGAAGCTGAAGCAATTATCAAAGACTATGCTAAGAAAGATTTTCCTAAATTTTGGCAAAAAGTTAATGAAAAACTTTTGAATAGAAATAATGATTTCACTGATGCCCTAGAAGATGCTAAAGGCCACCCTAAAATTTCTGAAAAATAGAGAAAACATTTTGCTGAACTTTTTGCAGGCTCCAATAACTCTTCACAATCATCAAAACAACATCGACAGTGGAATAATCATAACCATAAGAAATTCACTTTTTCAGAAGTAAACATCATCATCAAATCACTAAAGAAAAACAAGGCTGCTGGCCCTGATGGGTTAAAAAGTGAGAATCTTATATTCTCAAGTGAGTGGGTTTCTGTGTTTATGTGTGATTTCCTAAATAGGTGTATTGAGTTAAGTTATTTACCTACATCATTTATGAGTGTATTCATTTTTCCAATAGTCAAAAAAAAAGGACTGGACAATAAAAAAATCAACAACTATCGTCCCATAGCCATCGCAACTATTGCTTCGAAAATCCTCGAGCTACTTATATCTCATCATTACAATCACTTGCTGTATGTACCAAATAATCAGTTTGGTTATTCGAAGAGGATAGGGTGTGAAATGTCTAACTTTGTGTTGAAAAATATTATAAACTATTATGAGGAAAAATCTACCCCGATCTTCATCGCCTACCTTGATCAATCCAAAGCCTTTGATCGTGTCAATCATGAAAAGCTACTGCAAATACTGAATACTAGAAAATTCCCATTATTAATATTAAATCTACTGTAATTATGGTTCAACAATCAATTTTTTAAAATGAAATGGAACAACATTATATCGTCGGAATTTCCAATGAGGGTCAGTGTGAGACAAGGAGGAATTTTATCTGGACCGTTTTTCAATGTTTACCTCAGCGATCTCTCAAAACGACTCAACGTATCAAGATTAGGTTGTAAATTTAAAGGACAACGGGTCAATCATCTTAAATATGCTGATGACATTTTGGTAATGGCCACTACTCGGTCAGCACTTTCTCAATTGCTCAAGATATGTCACAAATTTAGTCAAGACTTAGACCTCACTTTTAATGAATCAAAGACATTCCTACAGTGCTTCATACCTAAATGGTTAAAGTCAAAAACTATCAATTCAACGATAAAGTTTAATGATAATGTTATTTGTGATAGTACAAGTGTTAAATATCTAGGTAGTTATATAAGTAAATGTAAGTCTAATCGTAGTAAATTTTTTTTAAATGATAATAATGATATTCTATTTCAAATTCGTGAACGTGAACTGTACAAAAAAGCCTATAGTTTAAGATCTCACTTTTTTTATGTCAGCACTAATGTTAAAATTTTTCTTTTTAAACTTTATTTTAGTCAATTTTACTGTTCAAGCCTTTGGCTTAATTTTAATGATAGTTATATAGATAAGATGAGAGTCTGCTACAATAATTGCTTTAGAATATTCTTCGGATTAAAAAGGGAGAAGACTCGTTTCAATATGTTATTACTTAATATTAGGGATTTTTGGGGCCTTAGAAGGTCTCAAGTCTACTCTCTATATTCTAGGCTAAGTACTTGTAAAAATTCTCTAGTTAGTACAATATTTAACAGTGAATACTTTTTATCCTCTAGATTGTATGTTACTTGGTACTCCTTACTATTTAAAAGTACCTTAACTTCTTAATTATTCTTTATTTTATTTTATTTTAAACTGTTC
>JAQIXA010003986.1:0-12497 GCA_034699045.1 Nanhermannia cf. coronata Gr-Ori-00579 | reverse complement strand
CCAAATCCGACATCTATTTGAACGAAAATTATTATTTTTTGGTCCTTGACATGCCCCTTAAGGACTCAAGGGACCACTTTCAAATATTCAGTTCAGAGATCAAGTTAGACCTTTGCTTGAGGTCAGAATGTGCCAGAGCAACTAAGGTTAGGCTTGTTTTGATTACCAGCTAATGAGGTTGAAGGTTTGATATTGTACAAAATTAGAAAAATTAGTCAAAATGAGAGGTTTTGTCAAATTTTGTCAAGCCTGAAGCTTATGCTTTTAAGATTTTTTAAAAATTTTAAATATCTACCTACTTTCTGATAACTAATTTTACAAAAAATGATTTTATCTGTAATATCTAGTATTTAACCTACATATTTTTCTCATTACCTACCTGTACATTTTAATTAAGTTTTTGTTTTTTGCCACATCATTAAACATCAACCTACTTACAATACATATAGGTACTTTGGTACCTTTACCTAATAAATTAAAAAAGCTTCTGGGCATTTGAATCTATATATTTAGGTAGGAACTATTTAGGAACTGATGATATTCATTTCAAAACTATGAAATTTTTTCCAGAATTCTCTAGCCCTTTAAAAGTAGAATTCAATTAAAATATAGTGCATTTAAATCTCATAGTTAGTAAAAGTATGTAGTAGTGTATATCATATCCTTATAGATATGAGTTTATTCATAAATTATCCGAGTATTTAATGAATCCAAGTTGTCTACTCTTCTGTCTTTCTCCTTGTTTTCTGTTTTTGTAAAATACAATTAATCTTTATGGGCCTTTAGCCTTATATACATACAGATACAGATAGATACAAAATTCTCAACAAAAGAACCCATTAACGCTAAAAGCCTCTGTTTTCTCTAAATCTATGTAAATGTATAAACAAATCTCAGAAAATATCTACCTAATTTCAGACACTTTTTGATAAAATCGAAATTTATCAAATTACAAACTTATAAATAACTAAATCTATACACTTTATAATATGCTAATTTTCTAGAAATATGATCAATAGAGTTCATTTAATAATTAGATACCTAAATTCAAGTTTCAAAATTTATGACCAATTAATGGTTTATAATCTAGGTATCAAAGATTATGAAATTTCAAATTTTGACCATTTTAAAACGAGCTCGGTTTGTAATACCTGTTAATAAGTTGTGGTTTTTCCGATTTTTTATTTTTAAAAATGGCAATTATTTGTTTGAGAAATCTTATGTCTTTGACTATATGACTTACTCTAATATCTAAAACTGAACAAGTGTACTAGTATAGTATATGGCTAATTATTTTTCAAATAAATTCGCAATTTTGCATGTTTATATTAGAATAATATGGCTTATAAAGCTATAGGTTTTGACTCGACATTTTGGGCAAAATAAAGGGTTATTTAAATGTAAATTTCATTATTTTTATGTTTTTATTAAATGGAAAATGTAGGCTAGGCGTTCACTACCTACTTACCAAGAGCAGGACTAGTGTTTTTGCGTAGTGTGCAAAATGTATTAATATTTTCTATAAGTAGGTATATGGTTTAGATGTTCAAATTTTTCAGATTAATGGTTTATATGAGGATGTAAGTATCAGTAGAATATGTGTGAAATAATCTGAAACTGAAATAGACAATCTAGGGTATTAAAAAAAGAATTTTTAGTTCAACCCTTGCTTTCCCCACTTAATTAAATCCACACACACTTCACACCCGAAAACCAGCATCATTAATTATCTAATCAAATCAAATAATTTATCTCTACATTGACCAGTAATTTGGGTCATTTGGTCGAAATTTCAAAATGCCAAAAGAATTTTTGATTTGATCTCCAAAAAAAACAATTATACCATATTAATCTTAAGCAAAATTTTTGCCAAAAAATTCAACTTGAAATGCTTATTGGCAAATGAACTTTTACGAAATTGTTCTACCAAATTAGCAACTAAAATCTAAAATACTCCGATTTAATCTCATTCCTAATTTGGTTGAATTTGCCCCTATAATTTTGGGGCTAACTTTACCTCTATATGAAATTGATCCCAAATTTTTTTAAAATTATAGTCTAACCAAACCTAAACTAAATTCATTTTGAACAGAGTTAAATTTAGACCAAAAATATAGGCAAATTCTACCAAAATAGGGATAAAAATAAACTTAAGTCAGTCTAAAATCCACAAAATTTTGGGTATCTAACAGTATTTCCCTTTAGTAAAATTTGAAGCCTGAGTATGCAGTCCATTTTTAAAATTTTTACTGTAAATTTTATGCTTTTATTTTGTCCATTTATTCAAATGACACTTGTGATTTGAGACGATAATTCTGAAGAAAAGCAGCCTAGAAATGGATTTTTAGCCGGTTGTCGATAAATCAGTTAGAAGGATCTTAAAATGTCTTAGGTTTGATTCTTGGTTTCGGTTTTGTGGCTATATTTAAGTCCTATTCTTCTAACGTAGCTTACAGTACCTACGAGTAGTCTTAAAACTTAAAGATAATAGTTGACGAATCGAAGGGGGGAAAATCCAATTCGAGAGATTTCACAATAAATCCAGTGGAGACTGGTATTTTCTCTTGTAGAAATAATAGGACTTTTTTTGTGAAACTGAAACTGAAAGTAAAAATAAAATCTTTAAGAAAAAGTGGCCAAGTTCATTTAAGAATCTTCTAAGAATTGTCGCTGACTATTTCTAGGACTTCCGCTTTGGATATCATCTCCCCCAATCCCAATTCTTCTTAAATAGCAAAATAAATAAAACTCATTCAATTGAAGCTTAAAATACCTACTAGAAAGATCCACAAAAGCATACAAATAGAAAATAGAGTCATTGCCAGCTTAAAATATAACTTTTCACAATCAAAATAGACCAGAATAGTACTTTTATTATTGTGTATTTTTCATGGGATTTGAAGGACAATTTCTTTGGACCGTGAGAAATGAAAAGTTTTCAAATCGACCTTAAAAATCTTTAAACTATACTTTTAGGCTGGAAAGTATCTACACTGTACTACTACTAATAGTAAGGTAGAGATTATTAGTTGTTCAGTAATCAGTATAGGTATTCAATTTTTTAACTATTTTATTGGATAAATACTTTCGAAGATTTTGTTCTAAGGATAATAAGGGGTTGTTTTGTAGATTTTCTTTAGAATTATTTGGATCGAGTTGTGTTTTCAGGACTATCTTGTAAGGTTTTCGGTCGTCGGTTGTAACGAGCGGGTAATTCATGTGTGTTTGGGGTAATTTACGAAGATTTATCGGTCGAGACACTGACAGACTTGGACCAAGACTATTTAGAAACACGGAAATACACATTTACTTCTACTATTGCTACTTTATACTTATTTAGAGTACCTACAGCAATAGAATTACTACATACTAGTACTTTACAATCGGGAGGTACTATAAATAGTGTAAAATAGGGATAAATTTCAAGTTTATCTTCACTAATACGAGTATATCGACCAAAATAAAATATAAGAACCTGCATCCCTACTAATATAGTACGGATTCACACAATCACATATCACAAAATATCATTTTGAAACTTTATCAAAGGATATATTCGGTTTTCAGGCCTTCTTTGCATGTTAAACCTCATAAAAAGGCCAAAAATCCCATTAGAATTAGAACCCGAAGATATCAGTTGATATTTTAAAAATCAATACAGATATTCCATTCAACTTTTTTGCAAGTAGTACCTATTTGTCGAATTTAATATATGTCAGATATATTGAGGACCTGGAAATAAAAATCTTTTTTTAGTTTTATACACCGTAATAGTGATATTCATAATCTCTATTTTCAATTTGAAATCCTAATCTGTCTATTCGATTACATTGGAAAATCTCGGCTTTCGTATTTATTTGATAAAAAATACCACAATAAGATTTTATAATGAAACTTTCTACAAATTCTGAAATGATCAGAATACGCCTAATTGTACTCGTAAGTGTATCTCAAAATATTTTCAAATTGTACCCAAAATTGAAACAAAGGTTCCTACAAGAAAAAATTTCAAATATCAAATCTCATTTTTCTATATTTTGAAAATTTTGACAAAATATCTAAGGATAAGAATAAGGCTCAAGATAAGCCCTAAGGAAAATTTCAGTATTCGATTTCTTATAGTGTAGATTTCAGCTTAAATTCGTCACAGCTTTTTTCGGAGAAACAATTCATTTGCTACTTGTATGAGAAGTACTACTAATACAGTATAGAATGTAAATGTAGAACTTTAGGACTTTAAGTAAATACAGAAAATTAGAAAAAGGATATAAATTCCCTGTTATTTGATATCAAATACCCCAATACTGATATTAGGTATCGGATTGCCTAAACCTATTTACTTTACAATTCAAAGCTTCTTAAACTCAAAAATAAATTCCCAATTTCTCAACATTTTTTAATGAAAATTCTAAGGACAATTTGTCAACCTACTCTACTACTGATACTTACAAAACAATTTAATTGAGGACAAATCAATTGGAGCAGGATTTTTTTTACCCGCATCGTTAGATCGTATAGAAAATAAAATTTATGTGAAATTTTGGTAATTAATTTGTTCTTTGTTGTATTGAAGAATTCGGCCGATAAATTAAACCCTTTTTAGCCCAATAGAAATGGACTGAATTCACAATTTATTACATCACAAACTTGGATATTTTAATCACGTTTCTCAACTTGTGATTAATGCAAATTTAAATGCATTTTCCTAGAACTTGCATCAGATAACATTTTGTTTAAATTACTTGCACATTTGAGGTTATCTAATCTTATGTAAGGTGCTCGTCAAGAATTAAAATTTTAATTCAATTTAGGATTCTCCTCATTTAAGATTCTTTGAATCACTTAAAAACTCACTATTTGCCCTTGAAATATTTCTGATCTGAGATTTTGCTCTTAAAATTCGAGGCTTTTTTTGTGATTGAACAGTAGAAAAGGGTATAGGTAGGTATACGAATATAGGTAGGGTACTTATATTTCTAAATTTCAATTCTCTAGGTCTGCTATAAATCCTTTTTTAAAGAAAATTTCTCTAAAATTTCTCAAAATCTCTCAAAATTTCTCAAAATTTCAAGCAAATTTGACAGATACAGGTACTTGAATTTTTTCCAATTTTAGTAATTTTATTACTCATTTTGTGTGTCGTGCCATGAAGTTTAGAGTAATCGAGATTTTTTGACAAAATCTCCAAAATGAGGGTCTTAAAACTTCATTTATAGTACAGTTATATATTAGAATATAGGTAAGTAGGTACTACGATACTTGTATGTATATTGTAGAATTTTTTTTGAAAAATCAAGAAAGTAAAAGTATCACAAAAAGTTTTTTTTTACTTTCTAGAAAAAGACTCCCTTTGGGCTCTTGAGAGAAACTTTTACTTTTTAGATACCTCTCTCCAAAAGAGTTTTTATCAATGTAAAGTTTTAATAATTAAAGAGTTAAAGATTATAATATAAAAGTTTTCGACCAACTATTTGATACTACTTAAGTATTAGTATAAGGGTATCATATAGGTGAGTAAATGTAATTCATATAGTATTAAAATTGGATATCTATGTACCATATCAAGTACAGATAGATACTTTAAAAGAATTCGAATAGGGAAAGTAGGTATATAGTGAATTTGAAAACTGGAAAAGATTTTATGACCATCCCCTTTGCCCTATTATGAGACTGAAATATTTTCAACCCAGATATTACCAAAACCAAATCTTGGTTTTCAAGTTTTGCTTTCTCGGGAAACCTTGAAATAAATGTGAAAATCGTATCGTGGGAGTTTACATATTTTGTATCATCTTGTTATTTTACCCCTTATTATATTAGTACAATTTACAAGTAAACAAAACCTTATTTCAGAAAAAATCTCAATTTTTATATCCCCAAGTAATATTATATCTATAGTATAGAGTCATTTCTCTAATTTATGACCAGATTTAGAAAATTTTGACCTCGATATTTGAACATTTTTGAGAAATTTTGTAAGTACTCTGTAATTGAAGAATTGATAAACAAGATTTTAAGATTTTTGAAGGTTTACTTGTTCAATCTTCCTACTTATATTTAAGATGGTCTTGATATTAACTGCTTTTTCAAAGATCCCAGGACATTATGTGACTTTGGGTGTGATAATTTATTCTCCACTATTATCATATATAGTAGGTATTAGGTATAGTAGAGAATATCTTGGATTATTTTGGGTTTTCTTAGGTTTAATAAATCCAAACCCAAATCTGTGGGATACCTTTATTTTGGTTTGTAAATTCTACAAATAAACATTTGGAAAATGTATACAGTATTGTCAAGCATTTCAGATGTGGAATCTTACAAGACTATAATTACATTATATAGTCTGTGTAAATGGCAAAAATCAAAGGTTTAAAATACGAATACACCTAAAACAAATACCTATTAGTATCTGTAGGGTACTTAAGTATAAAGTATATGAATCACAAGAAAAGCCAAAATGTTTAACTTTTGCTATGAATTTTTCTCTGCAGTATTCTGTAGGTATTTTGACTGTCTATATGCCTATATGAATTTGAAAAATTGCGTAATATTTTGAAGTTTTTATCTGAAATATTTCTATATTTACTTTTACCTAATATCCGTAATTGTAAGGTATATATGAGCAAAATGAGAATGATATTCAAGTTACATATAATCTTGTTAAAATGAAAGGCCTACTTTACCTTTTTGCATATCCTGTTAAACTCAAACTCATGAGATATTCAAATGACATTAAAGATTGAAATTCTGGGTTAATTAACTTTCTCCTACTGCCTGCCTAAATTCAAGTCTAAAGTCAAGATAGAGGAAATTTAAACCAATTTAATTGAATTACCCTTAAGTTTAGAGCATTTTGAGTAGGGTAAATTATTTACCGATATACAAATCTTAGTACCTTACTTTACTGCCTACTTATAAATTATTTAAAGAGATTTTCTGCTCTACAAATTGAAGAATTGATTTCCTCTCAAGTTTTGCCAAAATCTAAACTTTAGGTAATAATCCTATTAAGAGTCTTAAGTAACTTAAATAAGTAGTAGGTTAATCAAAGGTCAGTAATATACTTCAAAGAGTTGAAATATAGCTGTCTATTTTTCAATTTTTTATCGGGTTGACCACAAAGGGTTATCGAAAATTATGACAATCGATTTCCTTCGTCAATTTCTCAAATTTCGTCGATTTAGATGTACATTAAGCCGAGAATTGATTTGAAATATCGGATTTTCTAGGGCTTGGAATCTAGGATTAAGGTCAGTGTTTTACTAAAAATAGTATAGTAATACTGTAGTCTGTAGTATATAAACTGCCCAATAGAACTATCTAAAATTATAGAGAGAATTCTCTAATTTTAATGTTTTTAACATACTTTTATACCAAAAAACATTTACGGAAATTGTCTTGAAAAGAAAAGTCAAATAAAATTTGAAATTCACTGAAAGATCTCGGGAAGATTGAACAAAGTCTTGAGACTTGAGGGTTTATTTCAACTACTGCGACTACTACTAAGGTATTTTAAAATAAAATACCAAGTCAATATATCAATCTCTTTCTGTAAATCTGCAAAATTTGAACAAAAATCCCTCTAGGATATCAATTCAAGGGTATGTTAAGCATATGTAAAATCACAGATAGTATAGGTATTGTACTAGTACTTTGTAGAACATGTCTCAAGTTTTTGAAATTGGTTCAAAAGTCACATATTTGAAATTCTACAAAAAACCGAGCTCATTCGAATCGAACTCAAAGAAAGAGAGAGAGAGATAAAGAAATGAGAATAAGAAGTTGATTTTCGACTCTTTGTCTTTCTCCACTTCCTTCCTTATAAAGTACACAGTATATAGTACTAATATATTGAATTCAGTTCAAAATTGAAATCCAACAAATACTAGTATTAGTACTAGTACTAGTAGTCGAAAATGTAAATAATACTTTATAGCACAAATATTTGATGGTGAAAGACCTTTTCCGGACTTTAGAGTGAATTTTAAGGTTTTTTTGTGGAGCAAAGAAAGGCGATCATTTTGCCAAAAATTTAAAAACTAGAGCCATATACCTATTGTATTACCTAATGTAGATTTCGAAATTCATTATAGGTAGGTAGATGCATTTCTTTCGAGAAAAGATTCAAATATTTGGAAAAATCGGTAAACTCATGTCAGTCCATTCAAACTTTATTAAAAAATTTCTTAATTAGGACCCTTTAATCTTAAAATGGCTTTTTAAAAATATTTTTTGTTGTGAATGCTTACTTGTTGGCAGTTGGCAGGATCTCAATATCAATATAAGTAGTAGAGTACTATATAGGTAATGGTAAAATTTCAAGAATTCTGAAATCGACAAGGGTAGAAAATATTTTTTTGCGAATTTCCTCAGGCAGGATATATGAACTCGATCTTGAGTCTTGAGAGTTTTAGCCTGCCTCTGTCTATCGACCAAATCATTTCTTTCCAAACCAAATATCAAAAAAAAAATCTACTATTATTTACTGTTACTGCCCCATTTACTCACTTACTTTACCCTATTTCCTATTTTTCAAGTGTCCTATATTACATACCACAAAAAAGTGCGTAAGTTGGAGAGAAATTACATACTTATAGTCAAAATACTGTATGTACAAAGGTAGGGTACTTTATTTGAGATATTTGAAAAAAAAACCAAAATATGACCCTATTTCCTATCTGATTTGATGATTCTGATTCTGGTTATAAAATTATAGACAAAGAACATCGAGTGGCAAGGTTTTTTATTTAATCTGTATAAAAAATTTGAAGTTATTTTTACAACAAAAAATTTGATTTGGCTTTTTGCATCATTAAATAAAACGGGTCGCGGAAAAAATCCCAACTCCAAAATCCCAACTGCCAAAATCTCACCTAAGCCAAAATTCCACCTCCATAAAATTGTCATACAATTGAAGAATATGTTGTTCATCACAAGTTTTTGGGCCATAATCATTATCCTTGATAAGAATAATGATATCATCTTCTTCAATATCTTCAATTGTATGACAATTTTATGGAGATGGGATATTGGAGGTGGGATTTTGGCAGTTGGGATTTTGGAGTTGGGATTTTGGTTGTTGGGATTTTTTCCTAGAGCCAAATAAAACTGCTTAGGATTTTATAAACTACCTACTCATATTATTAATTGTCCAAGAATATCTGTATGTAAAGAATGATATAACTTACTATAGAATCGAGTACCCTACTATAATTTGAATATCATTTTGAGTTTTTGAATCAATACTACGAGACCTACTAGAAATTTAGATGTAGGTTTAGATGGTACTTTATAGTTTTGATAGATATTTAGATCTATTTTCATTTTACAAATGGAGACATGTCTCCATTTGTTCAGAAAAGATCTAGTTTTTTGCCAACAAGGTGTAAAAATGTGTCATTTATCCATTACTTATTTGAGCGATACAAAATACAAAATAGTATATCAAACATAACTTATATTACATATACTCCGTATGTAGGTACCCTACATATATTTCAAAGTTTTTTCGTTCTATTCTAGTAGTCATACTATATATAGTAGTGAAAGTGTGATTGTGTAAGTACGATATCACAATGATATATTGCCTTGAAGCTTTTCCGGCGGACAATGTCTCTCTCTTACTCGAATTGTATCTTTGTAGAGCAAAGTGTCGGGCAAAAAAGCAAAAAAAGGTTCATTTTTCTATACTTGTGCTTTATATAAGTTTGTAAAAGGACCATTTTTTTCTAACTTAAGAATAGTACAAGTATTTGTATCTAAATAGTAAATTTCATTCACATCTCTGCAATTTGAGCAAAATACGAGGGCTACATTTTTGCACAATTTTTTGGTTATACTTTCAACGATAAATGTATAATTACACAATACATAGACCGAGTTTTTTACATTGTCATAATTAGTCAAAATCAAAATAATCCATAAAATCAATTTTACATATAAAATATCAAATGCCTTACAAATTAGGGGAATAGTTCAAGGAAATGTAAAGGGCCAGATTTAGAAGTCTAATTTCAGTTAAAATGATTACATGATTACATTACAAATTCTGGAATATTTTCAATATTCTACGAGTTTTCAAGGGTATTTGGATGATATTACCTATTTCAATCTTTCATTTCTGTTCCTGCTTCAACAAAATGGGCCAAGCAATTAGGTAATATAAAACTATTAGATAGAATTTTGACTTTTTTGCATTTTTTCAATTGGCAAATCCTATGCTCGACAAAATTTTTGGTCCTTTTTTTATCGTTAGTTAGCTATTTGGTTTTTTTCTGCTGTTCTGTTCTGTTCTGAGGGTACTTGTTTTAGGATTTTGTGTCCGATAGTGATATGGTGGAGAAAGAAAGGAAGTTGAGCTGAAACCCGCCGAAAAATACTTTTCTCCATATCTTTATATGTACTACTATAGTATGTTTGTATGTATGCAAGTGCCTCATAATGATTTATTTGCAATGGTTGAACAGTTGGAGGATTTATGGACCCATGATGTGCTCCTCTACAATGAGTCTTATCCTTAACCAAAAATACATACCCTGTCCTGTAACCCCTTACATAAATACTACTAATATAATAAATTGTGACCTACCTTGAAGAAAACAGGTCATATCGATGATGGTAGCAACAATTCTAAATTCAAAAATAATTTAAAATTTCAACTCCTAAATAAGACTATTTTCTAACAAATTAGTTTCATTTTTTCATAAAAGATAAAAGTAAAGGATCCATAATCAATTGTCCTATATTGAAAAATTCCTAATTTGTATATTGAAAAATCAAGTAAACCTACACATATGGTCAGCTATATTGCGAAATGACTATGCAATTACCTATATATAGAATCAAAATCCCATAACTTGTATCAGTATTCAGTATTTGGTCGTCAAAATCTCCGAAAAATCTATAAAAAAGCACGTTCATAATTTTAAAAAAATCTACCTATAATTGAATAATTGAAAAAAGCTATTGGTTTACTACACTACTAATATCTCAGAATCAGTATGCCAACTGTTGTTGTGAGAGGTCGCGTACTATTCAACTTTGCTTGCACTTTGTCCGTCTGTCTGTCTGTTTGTCTGTCTGTTCAGAGGATAACTCTAGAACTACTGGACCGATCTTAACCAAACTTTGACAAGAAGGACCCCCATAGGGTCTGGGTGTACCATTTCGACAAAAATTTCAGATTGCCCCACCCCTTGGGGTTGAGGGGACCCTTTAAGTGTTCTCCATGTTAATCAAATGGGAAAAATCGAAAATGAGGTTTAACTGGCTATAGGGGTAATCGATGACGGAGATTCCGAATTTGATATCCATTTAACCAGAAAATTGACCTTTGACCCCGAAAAATTGTGTGATTTTAGAAGTTTACAACGCTTTACTCGCACAATTAATAATCAACTTCTAGTGAGTTGATTAAAGCCTAGTATACGTAATACCAGTACCCTACTTGTGTATTACGAGTATGTATCTACTACATATTTACTACATAATATATTTAACTAATCACTAGGTCAATTAGAGAAATATATTATGTATATTATGCATATGTAAAAAAAATTCAAAATGTAATTTAAATCTCATTTTCTAAGCTCAAATATTATATATTGTGTTCTAGGTATAAGTACCTTATATACATATAATATGATATACATAACGACTATGTTATCATATGTATCATGAATTGAATGGTGAAATCGAGAATTTTTTTTACGAGGAATTCTAGATTTTATAAAAATCACCCTCGGCTCAAATCTCTTAAATTTGAATACTTAATGCTATATACCCAGCCAGAAGAAATTATTCTAAAAAATTAAATTCGACCAATTATATTTTATTGACCATGTTGAAGGTGTCATGTCATGTTATTAGACTAAGGATAAGTAGGGTGCCAGGTGTCAAATGACCAACCTCACCAACACCAAAAAAATGTCTTGGCCACCAAAATATGGTCAATTTCTTGGTCATATTTTTAGCAAAAAAAATTATTTTTTAGCTCGATTCGATTTCTATTCGATTGTCGAGCCTTTCAAAAATTCTCATCTCAAATCTAACCAGGTAAATTGAAATCGCAATCTCATTATTGTAAATGAAAAGTTCACATCAAAAATCAACATTTTTACAACAAATAATATTTTGGACAATTAGAATAGTTGCTAGCCTAAAAGGTTAAATGAAATGTTATTCCCTTATGCTTGTAATACATTAGAAATACGAATGAATGACTAAATTCAGACTAACAATTAAGGCTATTCTTATACCACTAAAGTCTAAATTCTGCCTCATGTTATCAAATGGCCTTTTTTTGGGGGACTTTGGTCGTCGAAGGTATCTTTACAAGTACTCCACGTAGAGACTTGAAACTTTTTTTATTAGCTCTCTACACACATTTTAAAGCTATTCATGGAAAAAATATTTATAAATGCTCATCTTTTTTGCTTTTTTCTACATTGTTCCAGAGCATTTATAAATATTTTTTTTCCACAAATAGCTTTAAA